>MAYD01792679.1:0-10845 GCA_001909325.1 Ruellia speciosa
CTGCCATGTGACAGGTTGTTGGGAGTGGGAATGGAACCCATGACCTCCCCTTTATCAACTTCCCAAAGGGAGAGTTGATATCCAGTTGAGCTGCAACTGGATATCAACTCTCCCTTTGGGAAGTTGATAAAGGGGAGGTCATGGGTTCCATTCCCACTCCCAACAACCTGTCACATGGCAGCCCAGGTAACTAACGTCTGGACCATGTGGAGAAGGGTTGGGGTCGCATTGGGCTGCTAGACCTAACGGACCATGCAGATGGGACGTTACATGCTTAGCGAAGTTGTAGGATGTTAGAGAACGTAGATTGTGCTAAGATCATATGATATCACTTATATATTATCATTTTTGCAGTCTTGGTATGGTCAAACTTGAATCTTATGGAAGGCTGTGATTCAATTAATGAGTTTGTTGGCGCCTTGCTCCATCTAGCCGATATTGTGAAGAGTCTAGGTGCATTACTCGATTATTGTGTGTAGACAGTGTACATCCATGGGCCTAGGCAAAGGTTTGATCTTTTGATTCTTTTGGTAGTTCATTTTTCTGTTTCTATGATTTTTGCGGTATCACCACCGCGGTAGTTGATACCACAAAAAACTAGGAGTCGTGAGCAATTGTGTTCGTGTTATTGAATACTACGGGAAGCCCAAATTTTATTTTCTATTGTTGAAAGTGCACCATGAGTTTTTGATCCTTTGATAATGTTGCTATGAGAATGTGATTATGTTGCTATGCCATGATATGGACTTGCTGAATATGATTGTTGATGCATGTTAATTACTTGTTGAATATGATTCATGATTTGTTGAATTAGGCTTTGTATGGCTAGAAAACTTAGTGTTGATACGTTGACCATTTAAGGATGCTATGATATTGGGCATGTGTCATTACAAGACTTTGGCAAGCCGTATATGAGATCCGATTATATGTTATGGCCTGAGCATGGCCGAGACTTGATTACATGTATAGCTTGAGCAGGGCTAGATGATTATCATGATGACCTCGGCACCTGGAGATGTGGCATAGGTGCGAGGATATGCCATTAGGAGTGGAGTTCACTAGTGGTCGTTATACGATGAATGCAGTGGAGAACACTAGCAATTGTTATACGATGGACGTAGTGACTACACTCCGGTAGGTAGAGCGAGCTTAGGTTTGCATCTACATATAGGATACAATAGGTGTGCCAAGGTTCATGCATCACATACATTAAGATTACCTTATTGTATGTATATGTGGTTGAAGCGGTGGGTATGGGACCACCGTGATGTTGTGCATGTTCTTACCTACTTGTTATTATATTCCCTTTACAGTTATTCCTCTATAGCTATGTTCTATTATTTGAGTTATTTTTGTTTAGTTCACTTGCTTAGCTTGTGGGGGCTTTGTATGTTTCTGTGTTTCTTGCGTAGATTTTTCTTGGGAAATCCTATTACGATTCATTCAGTAATTCTTTTCTGAATGGGAAGCAGATGTACGCCCAGGTGGAGATTAGCGGCATAGCATTTGGGGGACTTGGGATGAGAGATCACCATACTTTTTCCTGCTTACTCTTATTTGATCTAGGACTTTCTGTTACATGTTATATTTTGATTTATGGTTGGGTCCATGGTTGGACTGTGGGATAGTTAGTTGCATTGTTTTTTCTCTATGGTTGGCACAATTTTACTTTGAGAATTGGATAGTTGCACCAAACTCTGTTATGTGTTGAACCCCGTATTGGAGATGTTTTTGATTTATCTTTATTAGATTTTTTAGCTTTTGGTTATTGTTTATCCCATAAAAGACTTAATTGAGCAAATATTTCCATGTTTTTGTTGGAAATGCTCAACTTTATATTGGTGAACCTAAACTAATTGGCCACTAGTTTGGACTAGCTTTTATGACGGTGACAACCCTATGGATTTGGGGGCATTACATTGGAACCAGTCATTTATCCCGTATAATTTATTCTATTTTTATTATAGTTCATTTGAATTATTCAATCTTGATGATTTGTATAAAACCATTCTACTTGCAAGATTTGAATCTGCTCAATAAATGTGTATATTGTCTTAGTATTTTATTTTTTATATTATTTCTCTTAGTTCTCTTTTAATTTGTTTCTTTCTTCTATTGTGATGGTCTATAATCCTTTTATCATATGTACTTATTCTTTTAATAATTGTGTGCATATTGATTGTATTTTATCATGTTTTTACCATTGTTGTGACATTTATTATAGATTCATTCTCATCACTTCTTATAAATGTCATTCCTTAATTAATGGTTTCAATTAATTTGTTCTAATTCTTGCAACGACTGAAGGGTGATTTTGGTAATTGATCTGGTATGTTTTTGGTATTAGGAAGGAAAGTGATGGAAATTTTATGATAGGTAGTAAAGTGGGATTAAGTTTTGATGTAGGGGGTTGCCTTAAGGTTCCCCACAGTATATCCCCATCAACTACTATCGGATTACAGAAGAGCATATGCAATGCAAATCCACCTTGCAAGAAAATCCACCCTGCAAGAAAATCCACCCTTTGTTTGAAAAATAAAAATAAAAATAAAACATCCACCCTTGCCATTTCAAATTCCAAAAGATAGTCAATACCCCTTTTTTGTGGGATAGCATTACATGTAATACACATACAACCTTCCTCAAGATTCTCCAACAAATACACCATCAAAAGCAATATAATGGCGCCATTCATCCATGGTTATATGAGGTCTTAAGGAAGGCACCAAAAGTATTTTCACAGGCTGTACATTGTACAAGATGGTCCTACACTTTCCATATCCTTCCGGTGACCCTCATCTTGAGTTCTTGGCCATCACCAGCGGAGAAGAAAAGTGCCAGGCTCCTTGGAATGATGAGTCCATCTTGACTATCGCGGACTTTCCTGTGACTGTCCCGGATGGTCCTTGGAACTCCTTGCCATACCAGCTTACGCCCGAATCCTCCCACTTCCAATGTGTAGCAGAACTTCCTGGCCTCGATGTCCTCACCCATGAATCGCAGAAAGGCCATATACACAGGCGATGTTCCAAGTAGGAAAGCTTCAAAGTGCAAACAGAACTGTCTTCCGAAACAGTTGAATACCTGCAAGGTTATCATTAAGCACATATAGGCGAGTTGGCGAATCCAAGGGTGGGTCCCAGTGAAGCAAATGAAACATAATTAGACTTACAGTTAGCATCCATGTAGCGTTTTCGACTTCGAGGGGTTTTGACTTGACATATCTATGGTTGAAAGTGCAGCCATCATGCATATCAACTGAATGATCCTCCTTGAGATGGGCCACAAGAAACGGAATATTGCCAGTGACAAGACACTCAGAGCTTGCGTAGGGACAGCTGTATGGCCGAAAAGAGCAATGCTTCTCATGCTTGAGCTTCCCATAGAAAGGGCATAAGTCATGGCAGCCAAGATTTTGATATCTGCAAGGAAGTTCCAATGACTCAGCCACTTTCTCCAAAGCCAAACACCTTATGTTGCCTAGCTCAAAACGACAAGTTGGGCAGCAGTTGTGGACTTTCTTGCAATTTGTACACAAAGTGTGGCCATTCGGACACTGCACGAGAAAGAGAAATCCAAATACATAAAGGTGTTTTACTCTTATAGGGATGGAAGTCACGACAGACAGATATGCCGCGTGCGCATAAGCCATCACAGCTCACTTTGCACAGAGAGGCATACATAAGTTAGAGTAATCCATATAACAGCATTTGACATCCAAAAATCTCCCAAAATGCAACGAGATAAATGCTTCAAAGGAATAGCTAAGATGAAACAAGATTAAGTGGATAAAGCGATTCAGTAAAGCACAATGTCCCAATTCAAGTGAACTTCTACGGTATCTTGGAGACAAATCTATTAAATTATTTACTTCTACTCACAGACAGCAGCCCAAGACCTAGGATTCAATCCTTAACATTAGTGTGGATCAAATTTTATTTCAGAAAAAAAAAAAATCATGTTTAACCTGGTGAATGGGGGGATACATTGACTCTGCACAAGTGGGACACTGAAGAAGCTCGTGAACACCATTTACCCCTTGCTTTTCTGCCGATGAAATACTACATTTTACAACAGTACTGCTATTGTCTGCTCTTATCACTGAGAATTCATAACTTGCATATTTTGGGTGTGGTTCATGAGCCCCTCTGCAAGCAGCACCCGCTGGAGCCATTATTGACCTCAACTTTGAAGAGGTTTCGAAGCTCAGAGCAAGAAATCTGATAATAAATCAATTATCCAACCTCCACGGAGTGTATATAACCTGATAGCAATAATACAAACAAAACCTGAGGAACTTTAACAATAGATAATGGAAAAAGGTCGCTTTCTACCTATATGGTCAGTTGGGAATAAGCTGTGATGTAGTAGACAGACACCACAAACAATAAGGTCATTAAATAATGCAGTTGGAAAACAAAACATGCAATAATTAAATCAGCCCAGACCAACTTAAATGACTTTGTTTTCCTTTAGCCCTTTTCTCCACTTTTGGTGGGGTTTGGTAGATAATAAGCCTAACTTCGATTATATTAGATTCCACCACCAACCTTCAATACAAAAATCAGTAAAAAGACAAAGCTTTCCTTTTCAGGAATATGGATTCGTTTGGTTTCGTGAAATATAATGGCAACTATTCTAATAATGATTATTATGATTTGCATATGTAAATATAAGATATGAAACCTATTTCGATCGCTACGGTTCAAAGCTTTTATACAGTATGTAGTGATTAATATCTGAATTGCCGCTAGTCTTCCCTGAATAAATGAAGGGCACACAAAGACCCCTCGAAGAACAGAATAATGGAAAAGCAGCAGCAACACAAGTAACGGATAACACAAAGAAGCATACCCAGAGAGCTACTGTTAAGATAATGCTTACGAACTGACAGCCAAACAACCATTACCAGGTTATTCCTCCACCATCCCACAGCTAATTAATATTCTGAGGAATCCAATGAATTTAGAAATAAAGGAATTGAAATTTTCAAATTGATATGATTAGTTGTAACTTACCATCAAATAATAAAAGGGCAAAAGAGGATCTCTAAGACTAGCAAGAAAAACAAGTACATTTGAACAAGCCTACTTAGGAACCTTTTCACTGTATAAACAAACCAGAAAGGCTCAAAGAAGAATGCAGAATGAAAAATTAGCTATATAAGGATTGAAAAGAAGAAAAAGTAGTGCATTCAAGCAACCAAACATCCTTAATACTACATGTATAAGATGTCCTACTGTAGAACTTCTCCAATTGTGTTTCGACAGAGACACATCCGCATGTGCCGCAATAGTTATCCAGACCAATTAAAACCCGTCAAGAGGAGAAAAAGAACAGCAATAAAAACAAGCCCATCTCACATTCCCAGAAAGGTAAATAATGTCAGCAACAGAAATTTAAATTTCATTACAGATTAAATCGAAACAATCCACCCCCCACACCAAAAAAAAATATTGGGAAAAAGTCAAAAACAGAGATGCCCCATTTGAGATGTCTTTGACAATCATCAATTCAAGAGAAGGGGATTCGAGATAGATAGATAGATAATATAATATCAAGAGGCTCAGGCGAAATTAAAGGAAGAGACAGTGACTCGAGATCTTAAACAACAGTGTCCTTATTGTGCCCTTAGAAAGATAAAGATCAAACCTTTATGCGCTCAAGAAAACACCAAATACAAGTGAGCTTCATCACAGACACAGCTTTTAAAAAGAAATAAACCCAAAGAAAAGACAATTTTTTTGCAAGAATCAATCAACGTGTGTTAGCTATGATGTTTAAAGAAGTTGAATCAACTTTCATGTACTTTGTCTTGTGATTTCTTTTTCCCCTCTCGAATTGAATACTTCTTTGAATGATAAAAAGGGGGAACTTTTTATTTTGGTTATGGGGGTTGGGGGGAGGGGAGAGAATTGAGAAGTGAGAAGTGAGAAGGGGAATGTTGTTTAAAAAAATTGATTCGGCATTTGAGGGCATTTTGGCACCACGCAACCTCTGAAAGTCGAATTCAATTTGTCAGCTTTGTCAGTCCGTCGAACTCCAAATTCCACTTCAGCCAATTTGTTTCAAAAAACATGTAATAGTAGGAAAGTGGATAACTTGGCGCTATGTCTCCCTACTTTAATGAAAACTAGGCTTAAAATGGACATTAGTATCAAGTAGCATTAACATTTTGAACAAGAATCCTTTTTAGGATCACAATTCCGAGCTGTCAAAATTTGTTGGAATCCGAATTTTGACATTGCTCTTTGAATGATGGGAAGAGATTAGCATAAGTGTTAAAATGAATAAATAAAGGGTGTGAGGGCATCTGCAATTGGAGGTTGTTCCTACATGGAGCAACCCTACATCAGCATTTTCTTTTATTGTGGTTTAAAATGTGATAAATGACTATCTCTGATTGTTTCTCCTATGCATTTAAAAGGAGCAACCCCTTTTTGGAGTTCTTGAAAGAGCAACCCATTTATTTATTTATTTGTTTAAACACACCCGTCTTAAATACAAAGAAAATACTTATGTGGGGTTGCTCCAACTCCCGCATGTAGATGCCCTGATGGTTTTAAATTTTAGTATTTAATTTCAAAGTGCTTTGCTACAAATTTTATGACATGTGAGAGGTGGACTAAAATTTTGGGGTTGTGAGAGGTAATATGAACCCTACACTACACTACACTACACAACAGTCTGGATACAGGATATTGTGAATCGTTATTTACTGTCTTCTATCCATTTGCACCGCTTTGTTTTTGGTCATTTGCATCTCAACATTTCAATTTTCTAAAAAAATGTTTTGAAATTTGAAACGCAAACTCAGTTAATTAATGTTAGGAACATCAGGAATTCTTAAATAATATGGGATTACGAAACGGCAGGCTCGAAAAAGGTAAAAAGTGCAAAAAATTAAGGAACAAATTGAGATGAGAAGGGGTGCCAGGATGGCCTGTTCGGGAGAGGATCTCGCCTGAAATTGGCCCGGGTGAGCTCGATTATTGGCCGAGCCATTGGCTCTGCCGGGATAATGTAATACCCAGTATTACCATAGAGAAATAATTCGAGTTTAATTCGGATTTATTAGAATTCCTACAATTTTATAGAAATTTTCGCGAATTAATTAAAGTAAATAATTATTTAGGATCGCAAAAATTATATTATTATTATTATTATTTAGAATGGATTTATTATTCCAAGACTATAAAATTTTCGTAGCTCTCAATCGAGTCACGATTGAGGAAAATTTCCCAAGAAATAAATTATGAGATCTAAGGTCTTACAAATCAAAGAAAATTTATAGGCTTTGAGGTGAAATGGATTTTGGGTGAAATAAGTCACAATTCAAATACCTCAATTTGAGAATAATAAATTCCAAACGATGTAGGAAATAATTTTGGAAGAATGCATTTTATCAGAGGAAATTGTAGCTTCGGGAATTAAGTTTGTGGGCCAAAATATATTAAATTGGGTATGGAATTTAATTTTGGATTAAGGGAATAAGAAGTGGGCTCCAACCCATTTAAATTAATTTAGGATGGGCTTGGCTTTGGAATTTAATGAATGAAAGCCCATGGAAATATAATTTAAATAAGCCCACTACAAGGGGGTGAAAATTAACTACTCGGGAGGTGGCATTTAGTAATCATGGTTATTAGATTCATACCCCATTCTAGACATTTCTATAACCCTCCCCTTCTCTCATTACATCGTTCGTCTTCACAGATCTCAAAATTACCATCTCCCACACTCGACTGTGATGTCGCTTTCGATCTCTGATTTCCCCTTTGCAACTCGTTAGCCTCCCCTTCGTCATCTCTCTGACACCCTTACCATTTCAAGGTCTTGAGAAAACCACTACCTTTTTCACCCCCTTTTGGCCATTTGCGATTTTTGGCAAGGGTGTACGATTTGTGGAGTATGGCTTGAGATGTAATACCCAGTACTACACGAGATAATTAATTTGGATTAGACCGGATTAACAAATAAAAATTCCTAAAATTCAGTAAGAATTTTTCGCGAATTAGTTATTTTAGATAATTAATTACAGAAAGCGGAAAAGGGATCGGGCAGGATCGACAGCTCGACAGCTTCGGACTCGGTGAACAGAAATTGTGGTAATTTCGGAAAAATTACCAAAGAATGATTTATTGGAATTGAAGGTTCTATAAATCAAAACGGATTAAAAGAAAATTTAAGGTTGCAGAGAAAATTGAGTACTCAAGGTACTTAATTAAATTCCCTTAAATTAAGAAATTAATCCGATGTGATAAATAAATTAATTTCAAGCAGAGAAATTAATTAAGATAAATTTATCACATTAACCAACTAAGCCAAGAAATTAATTATGTTATTCTAGGAATAGTATAATTAAATAAAATTATGGCTTAAGAAAAATTGGAACAGAAACTCAAAATTGATTCGGATTCAGAACTAATGAAGTGTTATCGCGCAATGCAGAATAAGAGCCCCATGCAGTGTAATCGCATAACACATCTTTAAAAGAATGCGAAGCTCGATTTCACTGAGGGATGACAGGATGCGATACTGAGGCAGGCAGTAGCAATATCGCATAACGCACCAATATCGCCTCTGCCCAGAACGTGATAGTGAAGAAGATGCGCTAACGAAGGAGTATGAGATATTGAAGGATGCAGAAATTCACAGAAGCAAGTTCGAATATCGCATCTTTTGAAAAGATGCGAAGCTCGATTTTGCTGAAGGAACCAAGTATGCGATTATGAGACAGAACGTTCAAGGCTGAGGAAATATCGCAAATAGCATCTTGCATAAGTGTGCGATATTACAGAGATGCGATAATGCTGAAGGTTGCAGAAGATGCGATTACGAAGAAGACAGATTTCAGAAGCAGAATTTTTGACTAAGGGAAATCCTCGATCATGGAAGCATGATCAAGAATGGAGTATTCAGTGAGGATAATCGAGTATTTAATAAGACCCGATTCCCAATTATCATTGCTGTGAAATTCTCAGAAACAGAAGGCAGAATCGGTCAAAGAGTGATAATCGATAATTGAGATTTTGGAGGGATAATCGAGTCTTTGGAAAAGATTCAATTATCGATCATGCAAGGGCAGAAATATTCGATTATGCATGCAGTTCTCATTCATGGCCAGATACTCGATTATGCAGTAAACATGCAGATACTCGATTATATCATATTCTCGATTATGAACAGTAAGCAGAAAACTCGATTGTGCATGCAGTGTTCAGAACTCGATTTTGGGCAGAATGGCATCCTCATGTCTACAGTATTCACAGCTTCAAAATTCTCGATCAATCTTGTGGGACCATTCCTCAGTATTCTCCCCCTATATATAAGGACACTTAGCATTTATTCCCATTACTTCACTTCATCTTCCTCAACTACCTGCAATTAATTCCAGTATTCGTCGTCACTGTTCACCGCTGTGCATCCGTGTAGATCTACACGATTTCACTTGGTAAAAATGAAAACTTTTTTACATATTCTTGTTCCCCACAGAATGGGCAACATTTTGTTCAGATTATATTTTAGATTTGATAAATTTTACTCAAACTCATTTACCCTAGTTACTGTTCACAGTTTGGGTAAAAATGGAGATTGTTATCCATGATTCTTGTTTTACCAATATCAATGAACTTATTGAAACCTAAAAATGAGATTTCTATCAAATTTGTATAAATTTGAGTAATGGCCGCATTTATGGATTTTGGGCAGTGAGACTTAGAATTTTCTAAGTGTTGGAATTGGGTGTATTTTATCTAAAGGTCCAAAGACCTAAATCTCTCTAAACTGTAATTGGGAGTTTTGCTCTCACCCAAGGGATTTGGTAAAATTGTTTGATTTCCATGTATTGGAATAAATTATAAAGGGCCAATACCCTTAATTTTTATAAATTCATTCAAGAGTTTATTCTTGAAGTTTAATAAATTTTGACTTGTTTGATAATAAATTTCCCAAGTCTAAATATGTTGCAACGATTGCACAACCCGACTCGATAGCTGGACTTTAGAACTAAAACCTTCGGACCTAATGACTCTTGGACCTAATTAAGTGTTCCTCGCATTAGTTATCCATAGACGATGTTGAATTGTCTAAGTCTTATTGACTATTCGGACTGGATAATTAATTAAGTTATTTTCACCTAGTAGGCAACTCGATCGATAGCAACTCTTAGGACGCGTGTTTCCTTTTGCTGTAGAGAATCACAAGACTGTTGATTAAGGTATGGAAAATATATATCGGGCAACCATAAGTCCCACCTAAATTACTAAAGTGACAAGTCTTATTTGGCCGGGTAAATTTTAATACATCGTATGTCATGTATTACTTGTCTTTATGATTCTCGTCTTTAAATTTAACTTCATTATTATAGCTTGAATTTATTTATAGTACGAATGTGCTATTACGTGACCTTGTGTGTTTTGCTTTTATATGCACAATATACCCTTACTCGAAATTGGTTTGCATGCAAAACACTAAGCCTTCCTGTACTCGGTCAAGTGGTTCGCTGATAAGTGTAACACCCTGATTTTCCTTAGCCGGGAATGTTACCGCCACACCCAACTTGCTCCGTATTTCTATCCTAATTCCATCGTAAGCCGGAACGTTAAGGCTAAATTAAATTATCTGTCCTATCAGAGTACGCTGGACTTTAGGAAACGTGTCCCCTCGGATCACAGCTCTCCTAACAACTAAGGATAAAACACTTACTTGAAATTTAATTAAGTGCGGAATAGTTAATACATAGTATGATACCAAAATGTCCCACACCGGGACCCGGCCACTTAATACAAGCCGGTAGCAAATTACATTCGAGGTTCGAGGTAAAATGAAAGTGCAAATTAGTAA
>MAYD01792687.1:0-13672 GCA_001909325.1 Ruellia speciosa
ATAATTATAGTTTTCTTATTTAATAGTCAACTATTTTTTTATTAGAGTGATATACATTAAAAATTCATATACTAGTATATATTATTCACAACATCTAATCATCTATTTCATATTACATAGACTAATATTTAGCAATATAATATTTTGTATAAATAGGAATAATTAATAAGTGTAATAAACAGTGTTTTTAGCATTCTATAAATATTGAGTAATGACCCTTTTATCCTTTGATTAATGATACTAAAATCCAACGGCTCCTACACAAGAGATAATGTGCTGACGCATAATGTGTCAGCATGAACTCAATACACATTAATAATATACCTGAATTGATATATACAGCACCTATTTCTGACATGCAGCACCTAGAATTGACAATTTCGTTCTTAACTATCCACCGCCCCTCTTCCCACTCCTCAACACCTCCCCCCCCCCCCCCCCCCCCCCCACCGCCCCCTCCCACCCCAAACCCCTTTTTTTGTATTTTTTGCACTTTTCCCATATTTATGCTATAATAATTTGCCCTTCTTGATTGTTTGCCGCGCATACGGGGGTGTCGCTATATATTTCATTCCAAATTTACAATGGAGACGACATATGTGCACATCATATATGAGTAAAATGTCTTATAGATATAATGAATTACAGCATATATATAGAAAAAGTGTAAAAAACACAAAAAAAATGGACCTGGGAAGAGAAACGGCCAAGATTGCCGTTTCCCACGGACAGGGGCGGCAACAATTGCAGCCCCGTACAAGCAGAGGCGGTCACGGATACCGCTCCTACTTGGCTGAAGCGGCTAGCCGCCTCAACCGAGGTCGCCCGGTTACAGCCCTTGCCGCCGCGTACAAGCAGAGGTGGTCACAGATACCTCTTCCGCATGGCTGAAGCAGCTGGCCGCCTTAAGCCAGGTCGACCGGTTACAGCCCTTGCCGCCCCGTACAAGCCAAGGCGGTCACTAATACCGCCCTTGCTTGGCTGAAGCGATTGGCCGCCTCAACGTGGGTCAGGCGGTCGTCGATGCCGCCTCGGCTAGGCTGAAGCGGCCGACGATCTCGTTTCTACCTGACAGAAACGAGATCGGCGATTGCCTCTGCAGGGCAAAGGCGATCTTGAGAAACGTTCCAGGGGTAGGGGGTGGTGTTGAGGGGTGGGAGGGGGCGGTGGATAGTCAATGGCGAAATTGTCAATTCTAGGTGCTGCATGCCAGAAACAGGTGCTGCATATATCGATTCTCCAATATACTTTAGAAGTAATTTTATTAAATATTGTTTCCTTCATATATAGTTTATATAGAAAATAAATTATTAACGTATATAGAAAAGAAAATCTCATTAAAGAGTATTAAATTTTTTCCCAAAAAATTAAAATATACTCTATAAAGCAACCGTCTGCTATACACACACACACACATAAATATCTCCAATCATCAAACATGAAATGAAAAACCAAAAAATATCAAAAAATAATTAAAAAGACTATAGTCTCTCCGATGGCAAATAAATTCTTATTGTCTCAACTTTTCATTGCACTCTGCCTCGTCTACGGTAAATTATTTTTGTATTTGGTAATATGAGCAATCATTTTAAGTCTGTTGGATTAAAAAAAATTAGGTATATTGAGAATTTTCTCCGGTAAATATCTCTAAATTCTCTTGTATTTTCGAAATTAATCACCAAATTTTCTAGTGGTTTTTTTTTCTTTTTTTAACTTAAAATCCCTTGTATTTTTGTTTCAAAATCATATATTCCTTCCGAGTTCCGACCGAGATACTTGTGGCTATGAGTTACTTGTAAAGTTATGAACAAGATCTGGCGTTCGGAAGTTAAAAGAAATCGTTCATTGACACAAACCCAGGAGCCCTTTGGTGATAGAGCTTGGGCGAAGCTCCTTCAATGGCAGTAAAACTAGGTTTTCTAGTTGAGGATTGCGGCTGCAAGGATATTAAGGTGGGAATATGACGATGAGGAGGACTGTGGTTGTGACGGCAATGCTCCCAGATTTCACTTGGTGTTGGGACCCATTTTTCAATGAGTCTCGGCGTGGGAAAGGACCAGCCTGGATGAGGATCGCCACCTTGAGGCGATGATGGTGGTACCGTGGCGATGGCGATGGCGATGGCGGCATCGATGCCGGTGAGATAAGGATGGAGGAAGAAGATAGCCCTATATATATAATAAAATAGTACCCTATATATATAATAAAATAGTACTCCCAACATTTGTCAAAAAAATGCCATATTTTCCTTTTTGGATGTTTGTAAAAAAATGACACATTTTCGTTTTTTGGCAACTTTTTACTCCCACACTATTAAAAAAAATATTATATTTTCTCCCTTCTTCCACTAATAAAAAAGAAATCCAAAAATTTCATTTCCTAAAAAACATGTCATATCTAATATTGCATTTTATCACAAACGGAGGAAGTTAAAGATAATCGCACACTTATCCTTCATACCATACTTGCCATTATTCTCTAATGGAATAGGGATTCCAAGATAACTTTATTAAAACACAAGGAGTTACTAAATTAAAAGCAAAACATAAAAAAATTGGGTGATGAATTTTGAAAATATATATATGGGATTTGAAGATATATATTTACTCATTTTAGTTTATTAAGTATGCGTATGATAATCCTCCCCGAGTGAGATTGTGGCTTAGCTAAGTTGGTTAATTTGAATGTCACCTTTATTGTTTAATTTGAAGGATAAATTATTGAAAATAGAGTTAATTGTTGAAAATATATTTAACCGAATTTATGAATACGATTGTATATTTTAAGTTATTTTTTAATGTTTAATTTTAAAGTTGAGTTGTTAAAAATATTATTAGAATTGTTTAATTTAAAAATTGAAAGCTGGCCGGGGAACGATGCAAATGGTCATATGTGACTAATATTCCTCACGTTCATAATATATGTCTTTTAAGATATGTAACTACTTTCAAAATATAAATGCTTTTAAATTAAAATTTTTTTTTTGTTTTTTTTTTTGTCATGCAGGAGTGCAATCTGTGGTATTCACTATAAAGAACAACTGTGGATTTGAAATTTGGCCAGCAACCCAAACCAGCTCGGGTACACCAATTCTCACAGGATTCCAACTCTCCCCGCAAGCTTCACAAACCCTAACCCTAAGCTCGACCTGGTCAGGCCGGTTCTGGGCCCGAAGTCTCTGCTCGGGCTCGCCGGGAAACTTCACTTGTCAAACAGCCGACTGCAGCACCGGGAAAATCGAGTGCGGCGGCAATGGTGGGAAGCCTCCGGCAACCCTGGCGGAATTCACGTTGGCCGGATCCGATCAGAAAGACTTCTTCGACGTCAGCCTGGTCGACGGATTCAACCTGCCGGTGTCTGTGCAACCCAGCGGCGCCAACTGCTCGGAAACTGCGTGCGCAACGAACGTGGATAACACTTGCCCGGATGCATTGGCGTTGAAAGACGCCGGCGGAAAAGTGATCGGGTGCAACAGTGCGTGCGTGGTTTTCAATCAGCCACAGTATTGCTGCACGGATGCTTACAGTAGTGCAGATACGTGCAAGCCGACGAACTACTCGATGGTGTTTAAGAAGGCGTGTCCCCAGGCGTATAGCTATGCTTTCGACGATGCGACTAGTACGTTTACTTGCCCAACCGGCGGGGATTATGCCATTACCTTTTGTCCATAGTAATTAATAAAGACAATTTCGACAAAGTCCTGTTCATAAATAATTAATCTGGGTAATTTGGACATTGCCCATGAGTGCTTGTTGTCCAATTCTCGTGAAGATATTATGTAAGATTGGTGGACTGTGTATTGAATAAAATTATGTTGTTTTGGGAAATTAATAAAGCACATTTACATGTGATCTGTGTGGAGTTAAATTTCAGGTTAGGTTCAGCCATTGTGTTTTTTACCAACAAAAATTCTATGGCTGTGAAACGGCCCAAGAGATAAGGGATGTGGAGCAGCCCAATTGTTTGGGCTTTAGGGTGTCCATCAAGAGTAGACGATGGATAAAATTTTAGCCCGTGGACTGTAAGCCCAAGTGATGGCCCAGTCTTCCAGATGTAGATAAAATAAAATACAAATACAATTGTATTTAATGTACTGGATTGTTCATAATAAAATTTAATGTACTTGATTTTTTCCAAAGAAAAAATCACAAATACAATTGTTTGAAAATTTTAAACAAATGAACCCGTCATTAAATAAATGACTGGTATTAAAGAAAGTGGTATTAAAGAAAGTGGTTTTGAATTGAGCTATATATAGTGATTATCATACAATGACGTGGGCGATGACACGGACTCGATGCAAGTCTCCAGCTAGTGCCTCCAACAATGTCAACGTGCTACGTAAACCAAGCCGGCAACTAATATTCATTGAAACCCTTTATAAGTAGGAATTCATTGTACTCAATTCATTACATTGATTCAATCAGATATGAAAGAAATTCTCCCTATACCTTACGGTTATTATGCTTATTTACCATGTATTCTATAACAAAATCATAGTATTATATTTAAACTATCAGCAAAATCAAATACCAATGTAACGGAGAAAGGTTTAAATTGGGTATTGCGCAGTTTAAAATCAATGCAAGTTGTGATAGTTACAATTATCGACACATCCAACACCCGAAATGATCACTTGACAAACAAAAATCTTTATATACAATGATAGCCATATCCAGATAATTTATATGCACCTCTGGATTTTAGTTAGGGAAAAATGGCAAAATAAATTTATACAAGTTGGTGGTATGCCAACTTTTCCAGCCCCTTTTGTAGTCATACTCTACAAATGATCATCAAACTAACCGAATCCATCTGTCCTAGCACTCTTAAAGTGTTGCAAATCCATGCCTGTATTCGGGCTGGAGGTGCCTGAACTGGAATTGGACCTGCAGCGACGTTTTCTTGGGTTTCTTGGCAGTGCGTCTCCAGCAGAACTTGGATTTTGATGCTCCTGTGGATCCTCAGCCCGTTTTAGCATCTGACATGAACTAACTGCACTTAGTTTGGAATGCCTGCTTGATCTTTTTGAACTGGAAGGAAGTTGATTAAAGCCAACTGTTCCAGTGGTGCCAAACAACCCGTACCCCACCGTGGGTTTCTTGAGATTTGTGCGAGGAGAAGTTTGTGGGCAGGAATTCAATTTCAATGATTCAGCATTGGGCTTGATGTTGGCCACTTTCGCAGATGCTTCTATTCCATTTGATTGACCATCTGATTTGCTGCACGTCCTGCCTCGATATTTACTAGCATTTACCATCCGATCATCGTCAATATCTGCACCCACTTCATCTTGGTGCACTTCCTGAAAAATATAGGACAATTGAACGATGGAAGTGGAGGAAGCAAAGGTTCCGATAGTAAGAGTATATAAGCAGACATTGATCCGCAAAAAATGTAGTAAGCCAAAGAAGCATGACATGCACCAGTAAAATCGACCAAAATCTCCAGAAAAGACAACCAGGAATGTGCAATAATAATAATAATAATAATGTGAGAGAGAGAGAGAGAGAGAGAGAGAGAGAGAGAGAGAGAGAGAGAGAGAGAGAGAGAGAGACAGAGAGAGACAGAGAGAGACAGAGAGATGAGGAACGAACTGTAAGCAAAATGCCTGCGAAGTACAGAGTACAACAAAGATATATTCTATGACAATGCAACAACTTGCAACAGGAGAAAATAGTTTTCAATGACATAATTAACCACCGGCAAAGAAAAATAAATTCCATCCAACAAGATTAAATTTGAAGAATTCTCTTATATTGACAAATTAAGACAACTTACCTCATTTGGCATGTTGACAAATTGTTGGGAGTCAGATGTGCTGTCACCATCTGAATCAGCCATCTCCTCTTGCTCAAACTCTACATTTTCCCCAAATTCTTCTTCAGAATCGCTTAACTCTTCCTGTTCCATTATTATTTCAGGAAAGGAATCATCACGCACATCATCAGAAACTTTCCTACCTCCTTCATTTCTGGATGTAATTAGGGCAAAGTCATTTGAGTTAAGCTCATCATCAATCCCATGGCCATCAGGAGCAGAATCCCTCATATTACTAGAATCTCTTGCACTTTCAGATTCTATGGCTACGGGTATTGGAACTCTTGATGATGTCCCAGTACTTGGTACAGCCATGTCTCTGCTTCCAACAGCTTCTTGGTCTGCAGATGCGAAATTTGGATGAATGTCCAAGTCTATGTCAGTAACTTTACCAGCATTGCTAGCATGTTTGGTAGTTGAGGCACTTGGACCACCATTCAGAGCTTGATTGCTTATTGATTCACAAGGATTTCCAATTAATGCATGCTTTTGCCCATATTTTGCTCTAGTAGGAACCCTTGCAGAAACAGGATGCATTCCAGTGGAGTTCATAACCATATCATGAGTTGTTTGTAAGAGTGGATGAAAGTCAGCGCAGGATGACGATGTATTTTTTCCAGAAGTTTTTGATGACTTGCTAAGAAAGTGCACAGCATCTCTTACATCACGTGGATTATGAAAAAGACTCAAACTTAGTTGTGGCTGCCTTCCTGAAAAGAAAGTGAAAGAACTGAATGTGGAGATGGTAGCACTGCTGTTTGGTTGGTAGTAAGGCAAGTGGCCATCTAGAGGGGCCTGGAATAACAGAGGATGCATCTGAAGATCTGCATCAACTCTCCCTGATGCGCAGTTATCAACCGAGGTATCAAAATGATTTGGGAGCTGCTGGCTACTAGCAGGAATAATCACGGGGTTATTTTTACTAGGCCCAACAGCACCAACTCTCAAAGCATTGCCAGGAACTTTTGTGGCTGCTATTCCCTGGGAGCTTTGGAAAGCTGACTGTGACATAACCCGGACAGAGGGAGGAAGATTCACTGGAGGTAAATCAGGCGATAATTTCACCAGTCGTGCATTATTTGATCTTCGAGCTCGATAGGGTCGCATAACAATTTGAGAATAGGATGACCTAGAAATCACATAAGCATGTAAGCTCAACAGCTAGCAACAATACTAAACACCAATGAAATGGCAACATGGAAGGAGCAGAGCAAGGGTTTACCTCAAGGCAGCTGGAGACTTTGAAGTCACAAGAGGTTGTGGATTTGCACATCCTGAGTATTCTATTTGTTGTCTGGTTTGAGAACCACCAGAATGCAGGAAAGTGGGAGAGCTGGTAGAATCATTATTTTCTGGCTTCCAATCTGCCAGAAATGCTTCATGGACATATGCTTCATCTTCCTTGTCCATGAGATTATCTCCACAATTAGTATCTTCTGCAGCATTATCAGTGCTATCACCCTGCAAATACATATGTTTTATATTAAATGCAAGCTTCTAATCATAGCTAAATTACTGTTCTCACCACACAGGAAAACATTAGTTTATGCACTCTGGCTACTACCAGAATATTTCCTAGCATGCAGCCATAGAACAAGAACACATTAGAATAACAAATACCTATGAAAAGGCATGACAAACTATGGATGCACCATAACAACATATTAATCCTGTATCTACCTATATCTATATGTACGGCATGTATATTTTCAACAGCAGATATGAAGTGGAGACATATATGCACCTCCTTTTCAGATGATAAATGCCAATTTGAAGAAGATTTGCCAGCTTTCCTTCTTAATTCATATGAATGCCGCTTTGGTTTTTTGTTCCCATCAGATTTATGTGAAGGAGAAGATTTGCTAGCTTTCCTTCTTAATTCATATAAATGCCGCTTTTCTTTTTTGTTCCCATCAGATTTATATGACTTTTGTGTCCCACAAGCAATGCGCCACTGCCTTGGAAGCAAAGAAGGATCTCTATAAGGAACGAAAAATGTCCATATTGATATCCAGTCAAGTTTGAACTTTTTCAACCCCTGCAAAGTCATTTAGTTCAATGTATTAGTGGGGAAGGAACCATGTAAAGAAATATTTTGAAATACATCAGCAACTTAGGAACATACCAATTCAATGTGTGCTATCTCCTCAGAAGTTAAGGGGGAGTTTTTCATCCTCCGCACAGCCTACAAGACAAAACAAGCCATCTTGCTTTATATGTTCAGGAGTGTCCGTACAAATCACAAAAAAAAATATACCTTTATCGGATTTTCTGGTGCTTTTGATGATGCACGATTCTTCTGTCTCACAAAGATCTGTTTCACAGGAAAAATCACTTCATTTGACTTGCTATGATTAAATATTTTTTTTGTTAAATAACTTTGCAATGACAAGGACATGAGCATTCATTCTTCACGTGGAAAAAAAATGATATCATTACAATTAAATTTCCAGTAACATGAAACTATACATGCCAAGCTGAGGCACAAAGATTTAGGCTGAAATTTATAATGTGCAAATAAATACATCACCTGATGCCTAGATTTACAAGGGAGAAACCGCTGCTGTATGGCTTTCCAGTCAGTATTATATTCCATCAGTCCCAATGCTAATAATCTGCATAAAATTTAATTTGGAGAAAATTGTGTGATGTAAATAGAGATATTTTCCTTCACAACTGCAAAGATATTCATTGAATCAATCTCATAACGTCCTAACGGAGCTAGATTGAGCATATTGACATATTCATTAAGCAATAAACTAGATGCACTTCAACTATTTAATTCAAAATTGACCAGAAAATATCCTTTTATTCTGATCCACACCTCGCATGCATCAGTAAAAATGATCAAATGCAGTGTTTTCACCATCTTTCATATCAATTACTATACTTTTGTAATGATAGGACAAAAAGAAAAAAGGATGAACTTACTCATCCTCTGCATCAGTAAAAAGCAGGCGTTTTGCAAGTGAAGCTAGAGGTGGTTTGCGAGGATAAAGGGTAGGATTAAATAATGACCGAAACCTCTGAGCTAATTCAGATATTTCTTTTGGAACAAGAGCTGTTGATTGGTTTTTTGCCTTTTCAAGTAGGGTTGCTGCCATTGTCTTCTTGTCCTTTTTTTGGCTAGATGAAGAAAGCAGCATCCCTGTGGAATTTGGGGGAGTGTCTTCCATTTCACCTTGACCATCAGATTCAGAATTACATGAAGAACTATCAAGAGGAAACAAGGGTTCTTTTTGACAATGAGTACCGAAACCAAGTTCAATTTGATGCTGTTCATGTGCTTGTACAGCTGCCAATCATTTCACAGAATTTAAAATGCATTAACAAACAAGATTGGAAGATTGTGAAAATACATATTTTGTAATATGAATACCTGAAGATACATCATCCATATAATTTTCAACTAATCTGAGTGGTGCAACATCCATAACAGACTGCACTGGACCACAAATGTATGGCACCCACGATCTGCACTCTGCAGCTCGAGAGGAACCTGCCTGTTCATCAGCTAGATTTGTCTGTGAATTAGGCAACGAAGTGACATCAGAATGTAGCTCTCTGTTGCTTCCAGATGGAAAATCATGCTGTTGATTGTTTTTACTCCACTCCAATGGTAAAACTTTGTGGACCTCATCTGGCACGGACGGATGAATGTACGGAGGGGAGAAGCAAAAGCTCGGATATGGCATTGTTCTCCATGCCAGTAACTGTTCACGTTTCCGAACTAACTCCAGAATCAATTCCCTAACTTGAGCAGCAATATGGTGTTTAAGAGGTTCGAGAACACTGACGGAGAACACCTGGATAAGCAACTGCACATGCTCGTGAATGAGACAGTGCAGCTGCCCTATCTGATGTGGGGTGAAACCATTACTTACAGGAGGCATAT
The DNA here is from genome assembly GCA_001909325.1 of Ruellia speciosa. NCBI lineage: Eukaryota > Viridiplantae > Streptophyta > Magnoliopsida > Lamiales > Acanthaceae > Ruellia > Ruellia speciosa. The sequence continues at coordinate 9,716 of MAYD01792687.1, forward strand.
GAGATTGACTAATGTTGGTTGGAAGGTGTTGACAATCAAAAGCTGGAAAAGATCCCAATGATGTAAATGGTAAAAGGGGTCGCAATGGCCTAGTGAACTGTCCTGAAAGCTTAATGTTGTTTTCAATCGAAGCCTTTTGGCGTCTGTTTCTCCTAGTCATGCGTCGTTCTTCAACCTCTTCAGGCTCACTTTCCAGTGCCTCTTCAAGTTCAAGCTCAAAGTCAGCATCATTTTCTTCATCTTCATCATCAGCATTAGTACTCTCTTGTGGATTGAGAAAATCATCGCCTCTTAAAACAGCTGCAAGGAATTTTTTATACTCTTCCTCATCATCAACATTTTGAAGATCATCCTCATCATCAGTTTCTTGAAGAAAAGTTTCAAGTTCGTCAAGCGTGAAGCTTGCAAGAGAATAACGAGCCCTAGTTCGCATACAAATAGCACCATCAGTATCCATATCCAGTTGGGTTTTCCTGGAACCTGCAGCATTGCTAACATACGTTGCGGTGGTCAAATCATTATCCTTGTCACATAATGGTTCATTTTCATTTTCATCTGTGGTTTGCATCAGCAACTCTTCACCACGCTCAACTATTCCACCAGTATGCATAATGTCTATACATCTTTCTATGGAATTTTCATCAAAGCCTGCAGATGATTTTCCACTTCTGTGAGAATTATCCATATCCAAATCTTCAACTTCAGAACTCAGGCTTGAAGAAACTTCCACAGAATTGGTATCATTAAGGAAAGGATTGAAATCGGCATCCTCGTCCTCTTCATCGTTCACCTTTTCATTGTCATTACCATGTATGTTATCCATGTCCACTTCATTCTCTCGTTGCAAAGAGCAGGGCTCAGAGGTTTGAGTACAATCAGGAGAGATCGTCATGGTGATCCCTAAGACAATCCATAGATCCAGAAGATGAAAATTCAGGCATTATGATGAAAGCATATATAGTGAGAGTCTAGACTATGAATCAACTCGACGAAGCATTTACACTAACAAATTTCATTGAATAATTCCTGCTGCATAACTGCTAATCAATCAATCACTTGAAAATGAATTCAGAATTTCAGATTGGACACCCACAATCCCACATCGTACATGCCCCAGTGCTCTAATTTGAGAACCCTCTATTTCAATTATTCACATTCAGAATAGCTGTAATTTTCATACATCTTCTGCAAGTGGCCCCTTAAACATTTACCGATCATCAGAAGCCTAGTGAGATTTCTAATGGTAACAGTATAATTGAAGGTCTAGCACTCGAATAAATTGTGAAATTGCAAAGGAATTTCACCATGAAACGGAGAATGGTGAATTAGGGCAGCTAGCGATCAGATTCAAAGAAATTACAACTAATTCGCACAGATTTGAAGAAATTCAAACTACTTAGGTTAGAACATATTCAAATGTAACTAGCGACGAGAAACAAACCTGGATTATGAAAATGGCGCCGATGGGATGATGAGGTCAGGACTGTCGCGGGACGGAGCAGAGGCGACTTGGAGATTGGAATGAAGAACAAAGTATTAAATTTGAATTTGGGCTGAAATTATTGGGCTGTTATTTCAAAATCCACTTGAAATTTGGGCTTACGTATTTATAGATCCATTTGCAAGATGCGGAGCAGAAGTGCAAATTCCTAACCCGATGCAAAAATGTTAGAATAGTACAAGAGGGGTTTACAATTAGCTTTTTGAACAGTTTTTAATTGTTTGACTGGCTTTTAAATATTTGACTGAGTTAAATAACTAATTTCAGTGTTTGGGAAATATTTTTAAAAAGTAATTTATTGGGCTTCAAAAAAATATCTTTAAAAAATTGTCTACCCAACATTTCAGAATTTCAGAATAGCTCTTAGCATTTCATATATTTTCTATAGATATTTTTTTTTCATATTTATATAACTGACAGTTATATTACCAAATACTTTTTACAAATAGTTATTAATCAAATCAACTAATTGAATCAATTATCAACTAACTGCTATCAGCTAACAACTAATTGTCAAACCCTAAATAGGTGGTGGCCGAATGGACGGGTGAAATGGTTATCCGATTTGAACCCTTTTTTTTTTGCAGGTTTGGATCGGGTTTCCGTAAACAAAACCCAAACCAAAACAAAAATATTGGGTCGGTCCAAAGATTGGATCCACTTGACCCAATTGAATACCCGACTAAAAATCAAAAAATTTAAACATATATTTTGATCTAAAAAGAATTAATACTATGTTTGATAAACTAATTTATTATTTAATTTTAATGGACTAAGTATTCATCAAGTAAGTTTGGTCATAGTAAATCCATTGACGTAATTGATTAAATATATTTGCATGTTATGTATGAAATAATGTTCGAATTAATTGATTTGTGTATCTCTTACTCCAATGAAATGATAAGTTATTTAAAATATATTTTTTAAATATAAATAATTTTAATTATTATTTTTATTTATTTTAAAGTTAAAATTCAATCATTGAGACTTCAAATTTTAGGTTTAAGTTCCATCCAATTTTATTGAACGTGTGTTCTACACGCGTCCAGACATCAGCTATCATGCATTTGTTTTACCAGCAATCAGTAACGGATCCAGGATTTATAATCAGGGGGGGCTAATTTCTATACAAAGAAAAAAAAAAAATAACACACTAAACATTATGAATTGAGCGCAAACTATATTAAAACATCATTTAAATAATTTATACATATAACAAGAACACGGTCTATTTATTGTTAGGCAACTGCATTCTTCGAGTTGCCATATTCTGAAAATGTTGCAAAATAGCTTCAGTTTTAATATTTTCAAATATTTCATTTTCAATATAACACTGCAAACTATCAGGATGAGATCAATGCAGGAAGCAAGTAGGATAGCTAAAAAACATGGGAGACAAGACAAGCAAGGAAACTGTAGGGCTCAAGTCTAAATTGCAATTCAATGCTAGAATGCAACCCACGCCTTTTCTTACAGCCCCTTCCCCACCAAAAGCTGAAGCAATGGCCGGTGTGTTGTTATTATTGAAGAGGTTGCGAAAGTCAACATGTAAAAACTCATACATTAACTGGGGCCCTCTTCATCTCTTATTTGGTTTTTTTTCCATGCCTATACAGATCAGCCCATGTTGATGCTATCAACAACACTTCCTGCTCAGACCTTTTACTTGTTGCCATCATTTCCATTTCTCAATTAAACAAAACGAACATAAAAACAGGGGTGGGGGTTCAATACTTGAAATTGAAAACAAGTTACAAAAGTTAAATCAAATCCAACCCACAGCAGACAAAAATTTAGTACACTGAAAAAATACGCAGACATGACCTAGCTTAAACCAATAAATAACCTGCTACCTCAACAAAAACTATCACATGCAAGGATTGCTCCATGTGCAAGCTACAAACAGCAAACCACAAACCGGGCAACCTAACAAAAGCATGCAAATAAGGAAGATGTAGGTTCTTTTGGACCTTTTTTTGTAAATATATCAAAGACAGAATTAATATTAAACATCTATATAGATTGTACGTTTTGTGAAGTGTCGAGCAAACCCACAACAGAGGTAAACGTAGATATTCAATACGTTTGCATCACTGCAGTGAAGCTAAACCTGAAAACCGTCAAATAGATATACATATCCATCCTATATTCAATTCACATCTGTTGCATCATGTATAGCTTGTGGTTACATTTTTACATATCACTGCAGTGGTTACATTTTTACTTTGAAAAGATTAAGTCAAGTTATAGCTTGTTGCATCATGTATTTTTAGAAAGAGAATCCTAAAGGGCAAAATCCTTCTCTACCCAAAATATTAAGTGGCACACCTTATGTTTATCCTCAGGTATCTCCCGGCTCTAAACTATCTGCCTTTTTCACCATAAATCATATCCATATGAGAAGGAAACAAAAAGGGGAATAAACAAAAAACAACCCGCATCTCTCTATCAACTGG
>MAYD01792736.1:0-12297 GCA_001909325.1 Ruellia speciosa
ATTAATTGCATTTCAAACTCACATTTACTCACAATTGCAATTTCAAGTTGTTGCCCCACCACTGCAATTATTCTTTATTTATTTTGGCTCACAAGACACGTTGCAATAGTGGTTTGTGACTTTGGTCTTGACAAGCTTAAGCTAAACCTCACAAATTTGGTCTAGACAAGCTTAAACATACTGTAGGTCCAATTCTTCAAATGCAAAATCAGATTTTGGGAGAAGTGAAAACAGAGGCATTTGGGTATTGTGAAATTTTATGTAATCTATATCCTTAGTCATTCTAGTTGATTTGCTCGACTCCTCGTCATCCATTCTATTATTTTAATTTGGGTTTCCGAGCAAATCTTGTCTTTATTCCCATATTTGTTTCATCATTCACCTGCTTCATTGACTCTGATTGTTGGGCATTAGATTGAGATTTGTTTGTTTCCTCAGCATCTACCCTAACACCTAATAGAGACATCCTTAAATTCGATATTCCTTTATTAACTTTTCAAACCCTGTGCAGCCAATATCAGCAGAAGTAAAGTTACTAGATATTTTGAGGAAGAAGATAAGACAAACCTAAAAGCACATTAATCCTATGAAAAGTGAAGCAACGTTTGTACAGAAGAGGTACTGAGAATAATATCCCAACCCCCAGCTTCTTCAAAGGCCAAATCAAAGATTAATTGGTCCAAAGGCTAATTTATCTAGGTAGGTGCATGAATGACAATGGAAATGAATTCAGAAAAAGAAAATAAGATACGAAGAGCAACAATGTCACATAAATAAATAAAAACAGCTGCTGCAACTTTTATCGCGATATAATACAGAAAGCAACACAGAATACGCCATATTAGCAAAGCTACTTTGTTGTCTTCATTATCAGAAAACTTGGCTTTATAAAAGATTAAGGTCTGCTGGGAGGCTTTTTAAATCCTATAATGGAGTGTCTTTGTGCAGGAAAAGGACTTCCATTTATACGATGAATGCAAAAGGCATTGCCCTGTTCCCCTCATCATATGTGACGTACCCCACCTGGTTGCTCGGAGTCACCTGCCAACACCACTGACCTCACGAGTCTGTCCTTATTCAAGGGGTATTCGAAATAAATTCAGAAGATCTCCAGGAAGAACTGAGAACAGAAAATGAAAGCAGTTAAAAAGTATACATGAAGACATTGAAGAAAAGGCTTCACATACCTCATTTTCGCCTTAATGGCACACAAATTTGAAAGCCCATGTGGCCTTAACGCAGCATTGGTACAACAATTTGTGAGATGCGACAGGGAGAGCATATAGCGTTTTTCAAACAGAACTATGCCTGAACACAAGCACAAGCAGGTTATCAATAGTAAGGACAAACCTTGCATCAATACATGGTATAGACCAAGGATCCACCTATACCCCGTCCAAGGACTTGTATTCTTGGACGGAGGGTGTATTATACAGAGGATTCAAGCAATGATAAGATACAGAATATATGATGCAAACAGCAGACTCATCAAATTATATTCCACTTGAGGGGGGGTGTTCAAGGATATACGACAGTTGAAAGCCCAACCCAGCTGAAGAATATCCAAGGAGAGTGCAAGGCTAAGAGGAGTTTCAATTTCATACAAAACTAGGAATGTGAAACAAGTGTAGGAGGAACTTTACAAGACCAAATCCACATACGAGAACTGGAAATATGCAATATTTCTATATACAACAGGATGCAAAAATGATTTGCATATACAACAGGACGCAAAAAAGATTTGCAGAAGAAAATTCATGAGCAAACACATCAGACAATAAACAACATCCATATAAAAATATACACTCAAAATAAAAATTCCGGATAGCTGGCCGGTGTATGATACCACACAGCACTGTGGCATTAAAAAATCTAAAGCTATCTCTTATCTATGAATTACTGAAAGACCAGGTGGCACCATTGTTTCATCTTTGTCATGTGCACGAGATTCTTCTTCAATCAGAGAAAGGTGTCTTCCTGGGCTACTGTCCTCCTTGGAAAATCGGCTAGGACTCGGGGAGTTGGCCTTCATGATGTGTGGGGGAGAAGGACTGTTCCCAATGGGAGAAGTTGGGCTGGACCTTAACTGAAAGTCCCCATCTTCTCGAGGCAATGGAGACATTGATGGCTGCTCCTTTTTTTTCCTGTAAAATTTATCTTCAACAATATCATACAAATTTCCTGTCCTTACTTCCTGAGCTAGAGAGCACCAACAGCAGAAAAGCCATAGAGCACAATCAGAAACAGCTGGTTTACCACAGCAAGTAGTATATGGAGGCAAATTATATCTCTTTCTCATCTGAATCCTCCAAAAACCACCATAGAGTAATCCAAAAACACAGAGGAAAATACCAGTGACACCTAATACCGCTCTGACGGTCTCATTATCAATGTTAACAGCCGCCAGATTGAAAATCCAGAAAGGAGCCATACAAAATAGAAGAAACGTAGCAATATGAACATACATATTGCCGAATCCAAGCCTTTCCATATTCCATCCAAAAACACAGAAGGTACAGAATAATGAGAGATATGCTAACGAAATGTCATCCCAGATGTCAAGAACACCTCCACTCCACCGTGGGCGAGTCTCAACACTTCTCTCACTATCTCTTGATGCAAATGAGAATCTCTTTTCAAGTGACATTCTCCTTAATTGATCTGTTCTGCTACTGTCTTCAGTGGAAACTCGAACTTGTGCCTCTTCATCCATCTCAGTCTCATAGTCTTTCCCAAGAGGGCTAAGCATGGAGTAAACTCCAGAGAATGCAGGGGCGCCAATTGCAACTGATATTGTAATTCCAACACCAATTGCAGGTCGCTCTGACCTCTTATATCCCAAGTTAAGACCGCACAATGCATATTGAGCGAAACAGTTAAGATTGAGAAGAATCACAACCACCATCATGTGTGCCCATTCATGGGGTTTATAGGTGCCATTTTTGCAGTAAATTTTTCTGAGTTTTGAAACATCTTCTGGCCTCCATCTCATGAGCAAAGCGAAGTGATATATTCGTTTAGGGTGTTGATACAAACACATGAGGGTGAATAAAGCATTGAGAATCTGATTATTAACCTCAAACCAAGTGTCTCTCTGAGACTTCTTTGGGATAGAATGGTTCAACATTCCAGTCATGACCATGAACAGAATAGCACCCGAAACAGCAACACAAACAATCCAGATAAAAAGAGCCAGATTCAAGGGATCTCTCATCCAATCTTTGCTAATTCTCCAGAGACTATTCCAATCCATTTTCCGGGAAAAGATTCTCTCAAAACGCTCCCGGATATGAAGACTGCTAGAAGAAGGCACAGTGCGAGAAACTTCATCCCTCTCCATAGCAATCCGCTGGAATTTGGCCGATGGGGAAGTCAACTTACCAAATTTAAGGAACATTAGCCTTCTGGGAAGAGCAGAAATGGCACTGCTGTACCCACTTTGTGAATTTTCATTACTTATGAGACCTCTGTGAGATGTAGAATTGGGCAGTGAGGTGCTGCTTTTGGCATTACCTGTAACAGATGCCTCACCTCCACAAGTATTCTCACCATTATCAGCTAACACCATAATGTTTTGTGCACAACAAATTACTCTAATTAAGAAATCGTAGTCAATTTACTCTTCTGCAGCTGCACAATAATCAAACATCCCAGATCTGTAACAGCAGGGCGAAAAAAAAAATGATAACCCCCCAATAATCAAACAAGGAAGACAAACAATAATTCGCGCCACTTGAATTACAAAAACTCAAAACCAGAAAACCCCACCCAGAAAGAAAACTCGGCACAACTTTTAGCAGCCGAGAAACGCAAATTTATACGACGAGGTAAAGAATAAATCCGAAAACCTAACCTTACAGATATCGCAATTAACCAAATATGAATAAAGTAAACTCATAACGAGGATCGATCAAATTGAAGACGCGTCATGAAACAAAAATAGTCCGTAATAAATAAAAATGAAAAGAAAGCGGGAAGAGGCACGGAATGGAGTAAACGAGAATTACATGAGGCAGAATCGTGGGAGTTGTCAGTTGATGTTCATCTTCCATTCCATCAAGGAAAGGAAAGAGGACGAATCGTGGAGCTCAGCTGTAATTGATGCTATTGCCCCCCAGCCCCCTCCTTTTCCCCTTTAGAGTACTTTGGTATTTAATTTGGGAGTTTTCTGTGTAAAATTAACTTGGACCACAAAAAGGTTGGTTGTTCCAACATCCAACTTCCAATAGCGATTCAAATTTCAAAACCTAATGCCGGAAACTACATAGCAACGATAATAATAAGACGCGGTACGCGGATTCACAGGTCACGCAGCCTCACAGGCTCACACCACTTGCCCCATTTATGGGAGATATTTTTACGTTATGTTTTTCCATATTTTAAAATATATTTCTCCGTTCTTTTTTACTCCTTATACTTCACTTTTTCACGCATTTTAAAAAGGATCATTTTTTTCAAAAATATTAGTTCTATAACATAATAACAACCACACCACACACAAAACTTATTCCAAAAATACATTTCATTTCACCACAAAAATTTACCTAAAAAGGAAAGTGTAACCACTAAAAAAAATACCCAAAAAAAAGTGTAACGAGTAATTAAATACGGAGGAAGTATATACATATATATATATATGTATGTATTTTTATCATTTTGCTCTTCTTTTAATTAATTATTCTATTAACTCACAGAAAAATAATTATTCTATTACTGTTTACTCCTTTGTTACTAATATGATATGGAGGGATAATTAGTAGGTTTCTTGATTAATTTTAAATAAAATACGTCGACAGATATTTCGCTATTTTCTTTGGGAAGTGTTTTTCGTTTTGATATTTCGTTTGTTATATGGTTCTTCCAATAGCTGGCGTAGGGTACGGCAGTCTCTGTCCTTGGGTTTCCCTCCAACGTCGCTAGGATGGGTGGCGGTGGCGGGATTTGGCTGGATTTTTGTGTCTACTAAGCTTTCCTGTCAATGTTGTATGTGGGTGGCTTCCCCTTATCTTGAATTCTATCCCGTTTTTGCATCATCGCTCTATCGTGTTGGCGTTCGTGTTTCCAGCCTCCTCTATTTGCTTAGATGTGATCCTCTCGCTTGATTTGGCCTTCTCCTCCTTGATTTACTTATCCAATATTTGGATCTGGCATTTCTTGGATGGAGGGTTGTTTCCACATTGATGTTTGTAGGCTAATTTTATAGGGATGACAATGTTTGATACTACTCAATTGAACCTAAGACGAAATTCATTGTTTAGGATTGAAGTTTTAGGGATTCGGGTTAGGATTAGTTCAAATCGATTTTGATCCAAAAATTTTAGGTTGGGTTCAAGTCAAGTTCGAGTCAACCCGACTAACTCGATTGACCCGTTTATATTTTATATCTATTTTTTATTTAAAGATAAATAGATAAAGTAAAAATATTTTTTTTGAACCTTACTCCCATAATTTCTCTCCCACAATAATTCATTTCTATCCATTCTCATCAATTGTTCAATATTATCGAATATGTAACATTTTCAATATCTATTGTACTTTTTATTACTTGTGGCATTTTTAATTTAAAATTATTATTAATTTTAATATAAAGCATTATCGTTTCCAATAATTGGGGTTGATCTTAGGTTTTTGGGTTGGGGTCGGGTCATTCGAGTCAAGTTTGAGTTAATAGTAAAAAAAATCAAAGAAATTTTAGGCCAATCGGGTTGGGTTCAAGTTACCCGGGTCACTAACGAGTCGGGTTCGGGTTGGCTTTTCTGACATGAAAAATTAAACGGATTGGGTCAATGGAGTTTCTGTAATTTCTCAATTCCAACCTAAACCCCACCCAATTGCCACCCCTGTGATTTTGATTGTTCCAGTGGCCTTGACCTTTATTGTTTCTTAGGGTTCTGGTGATTCTTTTTGGTGGGACTGGGCATGGTTATGGTGGTCTGGCGGGAGAAGTAGTGGTGTTAGATTGAAGTTGTGCTGGTTAGGTTGTTTGGATGGGGCTTTGGCGTTCTTTAAGTTGCTAAGTCGTTTTGGTTGGTGTTTTGACATCCCCTACATTATGTTGGGTATTTTGAAATGCTTTTCGATTATATGTTTTCTTGTATTTGTAAGATCTTGGTTTTTGACCTAAAAGTTAGCGACGCTGGAATGAACATATTATATGTATCAGTAATGCACTTTATTTGCATTCAGTATTGCCTGCGTAAATTATTGCATCTTTTGGTGTTTGTGATTGTCTTTTGCTAGACCATTGTATTGCCTTGCTTTCGATTTTGTTTTCTTGAATCATGTGCTTAGTCCAATAAATTACGTAGGGTTTAATCCAGAAATGGGGGAGTATTTTTTCTCACATATCAAAGTTAAAAAAAAAAACATTTTAAAACATCCTAAAAAAGTGTACTAGCGGTCTTTCAGTATCGCCAAGATTACTCACCATATGGCAAGGGCAGAGAAGGATAAAAGAATGCTAGAGAGAGGGAGAAGAGAGCGTCTGAGATGGGCTTACCTACCTGGGTCGGCGGCGTTGATGCCGTCGGGGGTGGCAGGTGAGGGAGGCAGCTGCCTGCCATTGCTAACATTAGCCCGAGATTTCTAGGGCTTCTTATCTTATATGCTATAAATATATGAGCTTTGATTAGACTTAAAATTGAGGTTTGACCCAAATTTAAATTATTTAATTTAAGTATACTTATAAAATGAAAAGCATATAAAATAAATATAAACATAAAAAGTACTTTATAAAATAAATAAAAATATATAAAAAATTTATAAATTATATAAAATTACTTATCGCCGTGACATTATATCGTTACGACAATAGGGCAATCTCCAGACGTCAGGGCCATGGCGGCGTGACAACCTTGACCCCAATTATACAAACATATATGTGCCAATGTAATGTTATAAAACATGTTATTTTAGTTACATAATTTTTAATTAATAATAAGGGTAAAGCATAGATAGTTGATTATTCCAAACAAAGAATAAAGGTTTACTATTTTATTTATTGATGTTAACTTACTGTGATGATAGCTCATGGAGACTTGAACAATACGGGTAGAATAACATCACATGAGTCCCATAAAAGAGAATATGGTCCTATTCAAGGGGTCATTATGTCAAAATTTTGGACTGATCTAGAATAAAGTGATTAATCACTTTTTTGGAATTTTGAACAATTGCAAGTGGCTATCTAAAACCAAAGCATACCAGCTGTACATCAATCATCATCATTATTGATGTAAAACACGTGGCCTGTTGAAACCGAAAGCCAAGGTTGACTCTTGAGAGACTCATGTAAGCATATATAGACATGTTATATGAAATAAAATTTACAAACTTTCAACCATGCATTTTGTTTAAGATTATTTACAAGGATTGTGAGATACTGAAATATGTGTGCAAAAATCAAGTAAAACTCCAAGAAAAATATTTCCTGCTGGTGATTCACCTTGCTCTAACCGAATAATAAACACCACACAATCAATCAAAAGTCAACCAATAAAACAAAAAAAAGACAACAAAATAATGATACTTGCAAATTTCCTAATCTAAAAATGCATAAAGATGATTAGATGACAGAAAATTGAACACAGAATACATGAAAATATGCAATCAGGGATGGCTCAAGTGAACCTTGCAATGAACAGTGACATCAATACACTCTTTTTTTATGCAGTCATATTTCACTCCAAATATGCACTCAAATACACAAACCGGAAGCAGAAAAATGAATATCGATACAGAATCCAACAGACACAACAAGTCATAATAAATGAAACGAGCCTGTAACTGGTGAAACAGTTGGATTTAAGTAAGATCATCATCATCCTCCAGCTCTTTGGCCTTTATGGCTTCCTTCACTCTCAATAGAAGAGTAGTCTTCCAGGAATCCTACGAGTCGTTTGCAATAATAAAGTAAGTAAACATGAGAAAAAATTGCCATGTCAAAATTGAAATAATCAAAGGGTCAGACGTGAAACAGGCTTATTTAAACACGATCAATCGAACAAATTTGGATGTGATAAAGTCTAATCAGGTTACAGATTCAAAGAATTAAACTATCACTAATTTTCAAAGATAGAAGCGAGGAATCTTGTGCATAAATATCTTGTTTATGTTATATGAATATTTAAGATGTATGTCCTGCAAGAAGAAACACACCAGCTCAAAAATTGCAGTGGGGATAAGAAATTTTGTGAAACAGAATTTAGTATTTGAACAAAATTTGGAGAATGTTAAAGAACAACATGATGCCACGATAGAAATTTTTGGTGGCAGGTTTACATTAACATACTGAAGTACCAATGCAGAAGTGTGTGCAAGCACTGATCTCACTGCACCATTTGACTAATATATTTGGCCACATCATGATGAGAAATGACATGCACACTGCTCAACAATTTGGTTATTTATCATTGCCCACTACACTTAATGAGAATTTGCATGAACTAAAGAAGATCAATTCTGTGTCTGAATTTATCAAGGTTAGGTTTTCTCCAGAGTGTAATTCACTCTTAATTGAATTTTGTAGTGTATATGTCCATCATGCAAAATGAGTCCCCTCATAACCATCAAGTTATTATTAATATCAAGCTGATTTTCTAAATTTAAGTCTATCCCAGGATGCCCAATCCAGTAGAGGTAGGAGACAAACATATCATGAGAAGCATGGTGTTGGTGTTTATGGCTTTTATCTTCAATATTATCAATCATGTGGGGAAAATTAAAAAAAAAACATTTTTACTTGGTTGATTGCTTCCCCTATCTTCTCTCTATTCTCATCCTCCCATACATTCCTCTAAACAGACAGCAAGGTCAAAAAGATTGATAACATAATTCAAATTTCTAGTTTGACACAACTGATATGTTTAAAGTCATCATGAGTGAGGCAGGAGCACCGTTTCATAACAAATATAAGCTGGAGAGGTTCAAACAGAAAGCCTAAAAATCCAAGATCAAGTTTTAAGAAACTGGATGGCATAATACACTTACCAATCTGGTCATGCTATCATATTCCTTTACAGCATCAGTAAACTTAGCAACATCTTCATCATCAATAGCAGTTGATAAATCCTGCAGTCAATGGACAGAAAAGGAAAATTACATCAAATTCATCAGCCTGCACCTCAAATTAAAAGTATTATTTAGGTAATACCAGAAGTAAGAGGATGCAAGAACTCATAATCAAGGATAACACACAGGCTGGATTGAATATGACTATTGAGCAAACAATTTTCACAATCCAAAAGATTTTAAAACATGAATCTATTGCCAGATAAGTATACAATTTTGAAGTGGGACAGTAGAGTGCAGTATTGAGTATTAAAAATTAATAATTGAGAGCCATGGCGTACCGTTAGCAACTTGCATTCACGTGTTCCAGAAAATGTTGGGTCCAACTCCTGTAATGTAGGGGAAAAGAAGTATCTTTAGCTTGTACAATGTACATCAAACAAAGACCAGGGTTGCAAGCCGACAGACAATAGCAAAAGTACCTGGTAACGCTCTAATGCATTATTAATTGCAACAACATCACCCTTGCAGAGCTGGCATATACCAGCATTAAGAAGGTGCCCTTTAACTCCATACTTCAGTAAGTTATTATTGAGTGACTGTCGGGCTATCTCTTCATAAATCTCAATAGCTTTTGGGTACCTGATAAAACATTGACCAAATTCTTCAAGTAAATCAACAATATTTATCCAACAAGGATATAATATAGACTTCCAATTGACTAAAATTTCAGACTAGCAAAAATCCAATCATTCCACATCTAATTATGTGGTGATTATTTTAAAAAAAAATTGAAGACTATTAAAGCATACTATAGACAGAAAGTCATGCACAGAATAAATGAAAAGGTTGGTACACACCAAGGGTCATTCATGGTAGTCGTAACATAATGAAAAATGGAAGGGACAATCGAAGAGTTAGAACAACTTAATGGAACATAACAAGGAAAGTAAACAAATATAGCAGAAAACAGATCCAGCATAAATTCGAAGGCATGAACTTATTTCTATATTCATGGGAACCATGTACAAATCCATACTTTTGCTTTCACTAGCTTGAAGGGGATGAAATTCGACGAAGAGTTTTTTGGTTGTTAGAGCATCGAGGAACAAGCAGATTCAATCAGACAACAAATTAGCTCAGTCCTAGTTGGCAGAATCAAGCAGAGAGAACAGATAAACGTAACTGTTCCAGTTGAGCTGCAAATTGAGCAATTTTCTGCTTGCACTGACTTGTGGATGATGTTACTTCTTCACTTTGGAAGAGATCAGCAGCTTTCTCGTAGTAAAGAATGGATTGCTCCAAGTTCTGCTCTTGCTCATACAACTCGGCTATTTCCTGCAATGTAAGAAACATTAAGTTGTTATATTTCAGTTTGATGTTCCAAATAATAACATCAATCTCCAAAACCAGATTTTTCCATATGGTGATCATATGTTAACTGATTTTTCATTTCAGATAACTATTTGCACTATATAAGGCGGGTAAATTCAGTCTTTGTCCTCCTCTACCATGCAACAGAGACTAATAGATAAGATGATGGATTTGCATCTAAGGCAACACAATTCTTGAAGAAGTAGAAGAGATAATTTTCATACTGCCACCTATGCTATATGCAGTACCTTGTAATATCTAGCAGACATATTAAGTCTTCCAATATCCATAAATAAGTTTACAGATTGCTCCAGGCATGATACTGACTCTGCAAAGCATCCAATGGCAATTAATGAAGAATGAAGTCTCTAAAGGTTGAAATTAAAAAAGAAGTAAACGAAAGAAAAGCAAGAGTATGATTGAGGAAGCAGAAGCCACAAACATATACAGAACAAGTTAATTAGAAATGATTCAGGCTAAATGTGCAAATTTTCGCGACATGTAATGGCACCAGGAAGTGGAGGAAGCATATTCGAAGGAAACAATCTAAAAGTAAGTCACATGGTAGCAATAACTACTTTGAGCTTCCTTGGGGGAAAAACACATAATAATACAGCAAAATCTTAATAAGATGGTTTGGTATCAATAGACTAACCACTTCCTGATGCAAACACATACATAAATCCCAACAATCAAAGACATCCAGGTTTGCAAAAAGAGACAATGGAACACTAAAATTAAACAAACCTTTAATGTTAGTTTTTTTGTAGCAATGAGCAGCATCGGCATATGCATTAGCAGCTTCATGCTTGCTATCTAACTGCAAACGTAACATGGAGAGCCATAACACCCTCAAAAACCACAGAAGAGGCAGGGCAGGGCAGTGCCAGCCTAGCAAAAACCAGACTCTAATATACACTTACCTTCAAGTGACAGTTAGCCAACTTAATATATACTGCTCCAGCTTGATCCCCTGATGAACCATTATTCAACAATCACAAGATACGTCTTCAAAATCTTATCACTTTCAGAAGTCATTTGGGCAAAATTAAAACAAATCAGAAGATGCAAATTAGCCAATGGCTAGCATCAATCTCAATTTCAAAGGCATCGCAAAAAATCCAAGCTCCATAACATACAAACTCGGGAGTCAAGACAACAAGCTAGCCGGTGCAAAGTGAACCGACACGCGAACAAAAACATCAAATCTAATTCGGTAGCCACAAGACTTACTACATAGTCTAATCATTCGCAAAATCTTACCATCAATTAGCCCTTTTTAGGTCAAAAAGGTGGGGTTCAAATTAAAATCAATAGCAACAAAATGAACAAAAATCAAACGATCAATCTATCAGACAATGGAGGAGTGTAAAAAAGGCGAAATGAATTACATGATTTAGCGAGCTTGTAGGCATTGGCGGCTTTATCGAACAAATCGGCGGCGTCCTCGTATTTGGAACCGAATATAGCCCAGCCGCTGAGCTTCTTCTCGGCTTTCTTCTCGAAATCCTCAGCCCTCGCCAACTGATCGCCCATCTTTGCTTTCTTGTTTCACGCAAAGCTCGCCCGTGTCCTACGCTGCTTGCTGCTTGCTTGGGCTTGCTGCCTTTTCAAGGTAAGGGGGAGTGGCAATTGTCGATATCAAAAAAACAGTAAAGCTCACCATTCTTTTTGCTATTGCCACACCCTACCCCACTCCACTATTTTGACTTCTGTTTTTACCACTGTTGACGTTTTGCTAATTCGCTACTCCCTATATAATTTTATCCTTTCAATTAAAATTAAAAATTAAAAGGTGAAATGTGAGATAAATCCCCCATAGTAGGAATTCGATCCATGGCTCTCTACGTATTTCCTCTTTTTTTTTTTTTTTAATAATTGCAATATTTAGAACGGACACATTTATCGATATAA
>MAYD01792800.1:0-17519 GCA_001909325.1 Ruellia speciosa
TTTATTTAATATATATTTAAATATTAAATATATAATAATTTAAATATACTTTATGTAAATATATTTAAATATTAAATAAAATTTATTTAAATATATTTAACTATTAAAAATATATTTTAAATTTAAATTTAATATTAAATATATAATAATAATTTATTTATTTAATTAATTATATATAAATATATATATATATATAATATAATATATTTATTTTTATTAATATTAAATATATATATATATATAATAACTTAAATATATAATATATACTACAAATAACACAAATACAGGTGTGGTAAATAACACAAATACAGGTGTGGCCGAGCGGAGACGGAGGCAGACGTAGGAAGGTGGCGGTGACTGAGGTCGCGGGTTCGAGAGCTCGCGGGAGCAAGGGAGGGAGAAGGGGGGAACTAATATTTCTTCTATATCTCTAAAACGGGCGAGTAACTAAAATATCTTCGCCCTTTTCCTCGCCCGTGGTACTCGCCCCCATTTCCTCGCCCAACTGGGCGAGGAACATCCGGTACGGGCGAGGAAAGGCTGGGCGAGGAACATTTTTCCTCGCCCCGTTCCTCGCCCGTTCTGTTTTTTCTCACCCCTGTAGTCGCCTTGTTCCTCGCCCGTTGCTGCGTTTCTTGTAGTGTATGTAGAAGAGTACTTGGTCTTTTTGTTTGAGGGATAAATTCATACTATTTGAACCCTCTATTAGTCAAGAAATTGGATGGACGTTGTTAGCTCGGATTATAAACCCAAAATACCAACAAACACCTATAAAGTCGAGTGGACGATGTACTTTCAAGAATTGTAAGGAATTGTATTGAAAAGACAAATTGATTACATTGAATCCGATCCTTAATTGTCACGCCTTAAATAAATGAAAAAAGTTTGCAATAAATACTATACGTTTGATGGTTACAAGGAGTGAACGAATTTCACAATAACTGCTCATGCAATCATGGGATAGCGACGTGGTAACCATTCTAATACTGGTTTACAAGTATTCATTATCCTCAATGGCTCTCGAACAATTCCTCAATAGGCTGGTAGAGATTTTTGTGGCCTAGCGGTCTTTTTGGTTGATAGCATGGTAATACTCTCGGCAGTAGTCGATAGCCTTTTCGGCTAAACATTGGCCTAATAAAGGTTAGGCAGTCGTGCCATCCTCTTTAACTCCGATGTCAACAAAGTACATCAAAGGAGTTCTGTTTACCTGAAACGATTGGACTTACTACCATCCACATCCTATCTGTACATGGAGTCCAGGGAAATGGAATTTCATTTTTTATTTCACAAAATGGCACGTTGAATGGATTGGTCAGGAGATTTATTTGTGTAAAGCTAAGTAGAAGGTGAAGGTGGTAGTGCATCAAGCAACCACAGAAAACTCAAGGCTGGAGTTGGTTAAGGCCTGTTAATGGCATTTTTGTAATGAGTTAATAGTGCTTAGTTTATTTGCATAGTTGCTTTCACGTTTTTGGCAGCCTGTTGCTTGTATGTATATATACACTGTTCAACCGTCATTTTTTATATAAACGAAATTCAATTAGTTCAAGCTTCTGTTTTTCCCAATTCTCTCTCGCTCAATTCTTTCCATTTTACCCTAGCTCAAACTCTATTCACAGATTTATTTGGATGTCACAAACTCAAAACCGTACTTGGCCATCCTCCCCTTTTTTGGAAGGCTTAATGCTTTTTCACTTTTTCCTACATTGGATTTAGCCACAATCCCTTTACCTTAAAGATTTACTTAAACAAGAGGGGCTCCACGATGTTAATATCATGCTTCTTTCTGCAGTTTCTATGCTTTGCCATAATTGCGTGATGTTTTCTTGAGTTAGAGGTTGCTTTGTGGTTTGTTCATGTGTTTGTGCTTCCTTTGCCTTGAACATTGTGGCCGCTAATATTCTGCTTTTGATCAAATAAACTACCACCTTTATTCTGAAAGTGACAATTTATTTTAATTTTTAACTTTTTTTTTATATTGAATGTTTTATTTTTATTAGCTTTGGCTTATCCAAAAAAATTATTTTATATTTTACATTATCCAACCTAGAATATTAACTCTGAAAAATGTGCGGACAGCCGTGGCAAAACCTATTGACACTGTTCTCCTATCTAATCTAAAAATCGAATCTAACTCAAATTAAAACTGTAAACTTGAATTATTGAAATAACTTGATTGTGATCCGATTTTATAATTGTACTTATCAATATTACAGTTTTTATAAAAAAAGTTATTTAAATTAATCGACCTAATTAATTCAATTTTTTATTCGATCCAATTCAATTGTCATCAAGCACATTGTGTGTAACCGTGGTTGGCATAGTTATGAAAGCGGCAAGCAGCCGCAGTGTAAGCAAGCCATATCATTGTAATTTGAATGTGATTAATGATTATTTTTTTGGTACAATAGCACTTCGTCCTACATTTGCCACACTGTATATGTCATTGTAATTTCTTCTTTGAGAAATGTGATGGAACTCAACACGAGGGCAAGAACGAACCATATCCTTAGATTACTATTTTTGTTTTGTTTTACGGGTATTCCTAAAATATTTTAAAAATAAAACACTAATATTGTGAAATAATAGTGGATGCTATCGTGTTAAATGAATATTAGATTATTCTTCGAATCGAATTGGATATGATTATATTGAGCGGTAAAGCTCTCCCTCACAGATTTTAAAGTGACTGCATACTCAAGAGTTCGAACCCTTTAAGTTAGAATAATCCTTTATTAGTTGATCTACCGGTGGATTAATGATCTCCTAAAAATTAATTTCATAAATAAATTTGTGGGCTGGTTGTTTGAGAGCCCAAACTAATTTACTCTTAGGCCCATAATTGGCCCAAATCTTAACACAAGAAAATGTCCCCGGACCGGTGGACCCTGACTCCCTTCCCAAATTCCTATCTAGGGCTTGTGACCTATAAAACCTCATCTTCAGTCTTCACCGACTCCTCAGTTGATACACACATAGGTCACAGAGACGCGGGGACACAGGTAAGCGGCTGCAATGGTATCCCTAAAGCTGCAGAAGCGGCTCTCTGCCAGCGTCCTCAAGTGCGGCAAGGGCAAGGTTTGGCTCGACCCCAATGAAGTCAACGAGATCTCGATGGCAAACTCCCGTACGCATTCCTATTCTAATTACCATTCGAATTTTATTTGCTGATGGCCGGTTTCTGTTTTAAATCTTATCGTCCGAATCAATGGATTCGCTTTAGATTTTGTATCGATTTTTGAAATTTTCTAGGTTAGAATTTTCAGTGGATGTGTGTTGGAATTATGAAGGTTTGGCTTTGCCCTGTTATATCTATGATGGCATCTCTTGCACTATTACTCGTCACTTAATTGCTGTTTGAAGTCTTCATTTTGTTTGATACTTTGCGCCTTTCTGGTATTAGCTTCCTGTGATGTGATGCTTGCCATCGAGTATGATTTCTGTGTCTGTTTTGATACAGGACAAAACATTAGGAAATTGGTTAAGGATGGTTTCATTATCAGGAAGCCAACCAAGATTCACTCACGTTCTCGAGCTCGTAGAATGAAGGAAGCCAAGAGAAAGGGGCGTCACTCTGGATATGGTAATCTTTTAATTTTCTATAGAATGCACTAAATACTGTTTTAATTTGTAATGTTTCTTTCATTTCATGTTTGCTAATTGGAGCATTACTTTTTTATGCATTTATTTGGATGTGGTGCTGCAAGTGTCTGTTTTGGTCTCCTATGCTGCATAATAGTTGTTTATGATTATCAGCCCTGGTTAAGATTTTATGAGCTGGAGTTGGGCTTCCTAACCAAGCTCTTTTTACTCTCTATGTTTGGGAACCATTGTTTAGGAGTCTTTTGCGATGGTTTCAGGTAAACGTAAGGGTACAAGGGAGGCAAGGTTGCCCACTAAGGTACTTTGGATGAGGAGAATGAGGGTGCTTAGGCGCTTGCTTCGCAAGTACAGAGAATCGAAGAAAATTGACAAGCACATGTATCATGATATGTACATGAAAGTGAAGGGTAATGTCTTCAAGAACAAGCGTGTGCTGATGGAGAGCATCCACAAGTCAAAGGCTGAGAAGGCTAGGGAGAAGACTCTATCCGACCAGTTTGAGGCCAAGAGAGCCAAGAACAAAGCTAGCAGGGAAAGAAAGTTTGCAAGGAGAGAGGAACGGCTAGCAAAGGTATTACCTGGCCCATGGACCTGAATACCATTATTGGGTTATTGGAATTGATCATTTTTAGTGAAGCATACTTCTAGGTCAATTAATTTGTTTTAGTTTAATTGCTGGTCTTGCATTTTCATTAGGTTATAGGAATATTAATAATCTAATACTGTATAACATGTATTTTATGAAATTTATGAGTTTTGTCCTACAAATTGTTAATCTAGGGACCAGGGGAAAAAGCAGCACCACCTGCGGCAGCCCCTGCACCTACATCTCAGCCTGCTCAGTAAGTGACTGTATGTTATGCATTTTACACAATGCATTAGTCGAATGAGCATTTCTGAACTGGTTTCTGTAATTTGTTACAGGGGAAGCAAGAAAGCTAAGAAGTGATTAAGCTAGATAAGCTGTGCTATGGCTCTGTGTTATGGTTTTGTTAGTGTTGCACTTGAATTCCTGATATATACTTTGCTGGTATCCCATAAACTAATTATCTTGCAGTGTACGGATTTTGGTGAAATTTACACCTTTGATTTTGATGGGTAGCATATGCTGCATGTGTGTGGTAACTGTGTTTTCTTTGATCATTAGATTAATCTCCATTTCTTTACTTTGATAAGAGTATTTTGCTTTCCCTAGTTTTTATTTACGATAATACTTTGATCGAGGCAAATGTTTTAAGTCTTGGGGCAGGGGACGCTGAATTGCTATGCCAGGTTGCTGTTCAACACTGCCAGTTAGTCTGGCAATTTACAATTCGACCTGCTATTTTGGTGTTGACACTTATAAAATGACTCATTGTAATTTGAAAACATCAAAACGGTTCGGTTGTGGACTTGTGGTTGTGTACCAAGAAAAACAGAACTAGGAAAGAATATCCCCATGGTCATGGTTGCCGTCTTCCGGCCATACGTGCATACATGGATAAATGATACGCACAGGATGGATGCAGAATTTTGTTTGTTTCATGTACACGCATAGAGCTGTATCACAAATTGTGCTCGATTGTTTTGATTTGGTTTGGTTTGATCGTGTTTGATAAAAAGTTTGTTCCAAATATAAATTATTGAATATAAATAAATAATTTTGTTCCAAAAATAAAAGAAATAAATTTAATTAATATTAATAATAGATATTTTACTATATGTATTATAAACGATAAATATTGGTTTTAAAAAAAATTATTTATATATAATTTTATAAGTAGATGAAAAATAAATGAGGTTAGTAACAGATATCATGATAAAAGATACTACATTCGTCTCAATTTAATTGAGACGTTTGGAGGGTTTCTACTGTTCACATATTCTATTTTGACTATCATTAATGGCTTATACTTAAGAAAAAATATAGTCATATGGGGTCTTGTTAGATTCATCTTAATGAGTGGATTTAAGATATCAACTTTATATATTTTTTACATATTGATAATTAATGATATTAATGATTAAAGTTATGTATCGGCAAACGTGAAAATGGATATGGAGCAAATAATTCAAGACGGAGGAAGTAAATAGAAAGTCTCATGTTTAAGGAGTGATTATATATATATATTTAAATGGGGGATGTGTTCAATCTTGTAAGTATATGTTTGATGTTTCTAACTTTGTGAAACTTAGATGGAATATACTTTTTCCGTCTTTTAATGTTTGCAACATCTAGAGCGGATATGTTTGTCGATACAGAACTTTAACTATTAATATATCGTTAATTATTAAAAGGTAAAAAATATATAAAGTTGATATTTTGAAAATACTCATTAAGATGAATCTAACAAGACTCCACATGACTAACTTTTTTTTTTAAAGTATAAGTCAAATAATAGTCAAACTAGAATATGTGAATAATGTTTACTATGCAAACGGTGCAAACGGCCTTACGATGAACTGCATCCGATGAATAATTATGAGCTCTCCGAGAATTATTTTATTATTTTGAGATTACAAGTTTGAAGTCTTACATTAGCATCTTACGAATGAGCCCGTGGATTCGTGTCATGTTCGTAAGGTGTGGTAATAGCATCCCCATGGATTTCTATTTTTAAATTTGGGGGTGTTACGGTGATAAAACGGCGTAACTGAGATATGTGAAATATGTCGTGAACTCCACTTATCTCTCCCGGAAGAGCTAATCGATAAGCAACCTTCCCCACCCGCTCAACAATCTCATTAGGTCCGATAAAGCGTGGACTCAACTTTCCCCAAATACCGAAATGTTTCACCCCTTTCGTGGGTGACACTCGCAACAGAACCCGATCTCCAGGCTGGTAACTCCCACTGACTTCAGTGTAGGTCTGCATAACTCTTCTATCGACTTTGGGCTTCCCTCATCCGATCCTGTATAAGCCGAACTTGTCTAGTGGTATCCACAATCAGCTCGAGCCCTACCACAACTTGCTCTAAACTGTCACTCCAACATAATATGGTCCTACATTGCTGCCCATACAATGCCTTGAATGATGCCATCTGAATGGTAGAATGATAATTGTTATTGTACGAGAACTCCACAAGGGGTAAATGATCATCCTAAGACCCTTGAAAATCTAAGGCATAAGCTCATAACATGTCCTCTAGCGTCTAAATGGTGTTTGTTCATCTGACATCGGATGCCATGAATAATTGTTGCATGACATCGGTGAATAATTATTCTATGACCACAACGAACTGCATGAACACCAACGCAAGAACATGATTTTGTATTCGAAAAATAAATAAAAGAACATAGACATGATTAGCTTAATGTATTAAACATGAACAATTCAAATCGTTTATAACTCAATGTACATCCAATTAACTAAATTCCACATCTGAGTGCCGTTGGACAGGATGGAATTTCATAACCCAAACGACGGAGTTAAAAAGCTTTGTGGCTGGTTCGACTGGCCAAGAATGGAGAGGCCAGAGGAATGGGCTCATTCAACTAATCAGTGACCGTAAGGATCTAACATAGATGTCTGTGAAATAGGGAATTGGTTGATCCAAAAGCTCAGGGAGTAGGACATTCCATCCAGTCTGATTCATCCAACCCTCCTCCCTTAGACTTGTTTATATATAGGGTGAGCTTCTTTCATCCTTTCACAATGAGCATATCAGATAATTTTCGAGAAAATTTTCAAAAATCAACAAATGAATATACAAGTGAAGCAAAGCAACAATAATATCGTTTTTGCTTCTTTTAACTGCCCCCTGCCTGTGCATGATTCCAAAATAACACACACTCACAAAACGCCCACAAACCACAATGAAAGAAAATTCCCCCCAACCGGCCGTCCCCATATATAAATATGTATATATTCTCACAGCACTCATCACATCTAGTAAAATCAAACAAATGAAAGATTTCGACAACATGGGAACAAGCATCCACCCATTGCAAGTTTTCTTGCTCTTCTACTTTTTCGTCCTCGTTTTACCCTTTCTTTCAGCAGCCACCTGCTTTCCTGTCGATACGAGGCCTTGTCCTCCACCAGATTCATTACCCGCTTTTCGTGATGGCGATGCCCGCGTACCCAATTTTGATATTGCCGTCCTACATGCGCGCAAATATTAATACATTGAGTACATACAACGTTGCTGAAAGTTTTTCAACAACTATACATGTATATTCAACAATTCAGCCATTCAATGCATGCTTACCTGAATTCTGGACTTTTGGATTGCTTTGCATTAGTGGGGACTATCGCGACCTTTGGATCGATGCTAATGGTGCTGCCGCTGCTGAAGCTTCCATGTTTGGAATGTCCGTTAAACTGCCAGAGCAACTCCGGCTCAGATGACCCACTGCAGGTGGTTCCACCATCCATCTCTCCCTCATCCCCCAAATCCTCATTATCATTATTAACCGTCGATGGGAACATCCCGAACGACCTGTCTGAGAGGTATTTCTGATAAATTACATCAGAACTCATGTTCAATCCCCAACAGCCCCGGGGGACGACCATGTTATTTGGAATAATTCCGTGACTTGAATCTTGCTTGTTCACCATAAGCTTGTCCACCCACTCACCGGAGCTCACTTCTCTGTCATCATCATTGTCGTCATGTTCGTTGTAGTCATAATCATCTTCATCCTGGTGGCCGCCATTAGGTCGTATAGCTTGGCTGCTGCTGCTTACAGGAGGCCACATAGAGGTATTCCCAAGTAGCTCATCTAGATCTAAGCTTTGTCTCTTTTGCCTCAATCTAGATTTCGATTTCCTGTGAACCTGCCAAGTAATCGAATAGATACCATATTTATGCATCAAAAACAATTCGTATGCAATGAATTTTCATAGTATCAGCATACGATCTGTTGAATGGCTATATATTCATTTACCTCAATGTTGCCTACTTCTTCCATTGATTTCCTCAGCCCGTTTGGTGGCAGATGCAGTAAGCCTACTTCCCGTGCATTTATGTTTGATTGAAAAGGGGGTGGTGGCAGTGGCTGCATCTTCCGTTCACTATCTTTCCTTGCTAAGGCAGCTTTAAGACTGGCAATCTATCAATCAGATAATTAGCATCAGATGTTTGAACAACGATAGAGACGGGACGAAGAAATAAAAACAGAAATAGGCGAACAAGTGAACAACCTGTTCTTTAAGTTCTTTAACATCTGATGAATCTCTATTCACTCGCGCAGCGCCAAGTTCGACAGTGGCAACGCGCTCAGCGAACTTGAGCGTACTAATCGTTTCTCCAATGGCATCTGGCTCTGGGCTGATGTGAACAAACATCAGGGTTTTAGCTTGCCCTCCTAGTAGATTAATTTCAAAATTGGAATCAGACCGATCAAGATCAGATAAGAATATGTTGAAAATTAGCAAACAAGTAGTTGCATTGCTTAATCACCCAGTGAGTCCTGGAGCAGTTGGGTGAGTTTGCTGTTTCTATAGGGGACATGAGAGTTCTTTTGAGCAAGGGAGGAGATGACATCCCCCAATGCAGAAAGGGATTTATTGATATGTTGCGCCTCTTTGAGTCTGTCACCGGTTACTTCAGATTTATCGACTCTCTCACTCCCGGCTAAATCGACTAGATGCATGCAACCTCGAATGATACTCCCAGAAACCACATCTCTTCCTTGGACATGAACCGTTAAACAGCTGCACACAATCAAGGGCAGTAGTAATCAGCTTAATCATCTGTTAGCAGGTTAACATTCGTCCTGATCATCGATCTATATGTAAGTTTTACCTGTGGGAGCGGCTGCTGCGGTCATTGAGTGCTGTTGCACCCACAGCACGATTTCTCTGGCCGAGGCTCATTAGGTTGATAATGTCAGATGTTGAAGAAACACGAAACAAACTTGCATCCGGTACACTTAGTCCTGTCTGGGAGCTGTTTCGAATTTCTAATGTACTCCTAGTCAAGGATAACTCAATTCTCCGGACTAATTCAACTAAATATCATCCTAATTCCTTACTATACCATGGAAAAGGATATCTTTTGTTTGAGCCATCAGTACTCAAGAGATCCCTGACTTGCTCATTGTAAATCTCTATCATCTGAACAGATACGTCGTAGCAGAAAGTATCCTTTCGTTGCTCAGCAAGGAGGAACAGATCGCGTAAAGCTCTGTAGTTCACACCTTGATTGTGCTCCGTGAGATCCCGAGGTCCAGTCTAAATAAATACATGAAACACCACCAAGCATTAATTGTTGATTTGTCCACAAATACAAACATAGCTATAAAACAGATCCATTACTCTCATCTCACCATCGTGTACGTTTTTCCTGATCCTGTCTGGCCGTAGGCGAAAATGCAGACGCTGTAACCGTCAAGGACTGATCTTATCAGTGGTTGAGTGTCTGAAAAGACCTCCTCTGGAAACAGACATACAAATAATTACGGGACACTTCTAAAAGTCGCAAAATGGAAACCAACAGAAACAGCCAAACCTTGAGTTGCAGCAGGGCCAAAAACTTTATTAAAGTTGAAGGATTTCCTGCCTTTTCCATTCTTCACAAGAGTGTTGATAGTTATGGTTCCTTCTTCGATTTGATCCACAGTCGACAAGTAATTATATTGTCCGGTGAGGAATGGTCTAACACGGCAGTAAACCCTAATGCTTCCTGATTAGTCAAACCATTCCACATTAGTTTACTCGAAGACAGTAGAGCGCAGGAGAATAACAACGTATATCGGTATATGAGCAATAAACCGAACCCTTTAGGTCCTGCACTTGATTGTAAAGCTTTCGGTTTTCATCAAGAACTCTGTGATAGCCAGAAGCAGCATGAGCCAGGCCATGAACATGGAGGCCTGTAGAGGAAGACCGTCAACACAAAATTAAATTGGGATTCTGAAACCTCAAGATCCCCCCAAAAAATTGTCTGCAATGATAATCTGCATACCAAGATTGTGAATTTCTTCATGGAATTTCATTTGCATGAACTGCATTCCAGCTTTTGCAGTGGAAACAGTATGCTTCAGCTCCTAGACCATGTAGATCAAAGATATTCAGCTTTAAAGGTAATCATTCGAGATGGTTGTGAGCGCATTGAGTATCATTCATATGTACGCACCATGATATCGTGTTGCTGCTGATCAACTATCAATTGCTGCTTCAAGAGTCTGCTTTCTGATTCTCTGTCATAAACAGTGTTCTTCTTCGATATTGCAGCACTCTTTTGTTCAAGCTTTTGTAGGATACGAGAAAAAGAAAGAAAGAGGTACTGCCATCAGAATCATACTCAGGGATATCGATCACTACTGATTTAGAGGTGATTCATTACAGTTTATATCCTATCGATTACCTTAACATTGCTTGAAGAAGGTGCTGACATAGATTTGTTGCCATGGGTGATAGTCGAGTCTCTAAAGCAAGGTTTGTTCTGGAAGATAAGACCAACATACAAGAGACAATATTCAAAAACCTCTTATGTAGAATAAGTCGTCCATATTAAATAAGAAATGGACTATAGTCTACCGATTCAATGTGGCTTGCAATGCGATGCTCAAACTCCTCGACAACCTTACTTAGAACAGATTCAACAAGCTGCGTACCATGTAATATGTCAGGTTATATAATCAATGGTAATAGAAAATTAAACCCACACATTTTAAATGTATGGAGGATCTTCATGCTATGAAGAACAAAATGAATTGGATACATCCATCAATCACTCCTCGTTAAGGTTCTTAATCTGCCTAAACGATAGGAAAATGTGCTTATATTATATGCTTACATTGGGCACTTCTTCAGGCTTCTTGTCCAAAAGAATTGAGCGAACAAGCATACTCAATGAGGAATTAGGCTGCATAAAAAGACGTAAATATCACTCCTGGGAGCTCTAGCAGACAGAAGGTCTTCGTAAATCAACAGATTACCTACCATTCTGTTCAAATATGCGTCAGCAGATGCACTACTCGAAGACTTGTCTTGCATAGATGCACTTCTTGACAAGGAGCCCGTGAATGGCTCAGAATTCTTGCGGACGAATTGCTTTCCAGCTGTTGTAGTCTTAACATTTCCACCAAATTTCCAGACCCCGTTTCCTCCGGCCTGTTTCCATTCGTAGTATGACTTAATAGCCAACACAGAATTCACAACCCTTGACGTCTTTCCTCCCTGAAGCAAAAAAAATGAAAAACGCAATGTTCTCAAATGGTATCAAGTTTTTGAAGCATTCAAACCATTGATTACTATTTTGTTCACAGTACTACCTGCTCCAGATCAGAGGCTTCAAAATTAGGCACCCCCATATCTTCGACAGCTACGAGAAAATTCCTGACATTCTCGAAGTACTGATATGCTGATAATGCAGCACCGTCTGGAACTTGCACCGAGTCGCATGGACCTTCAACAACCTGAGAAGAATGAATCAGGGTTGTACAATTGAAGAATGTTCGTGGTGACCGACTTCTGAATGTAAAACAAGGCAGGGGAAGAATAATACATGGCACTAACCTTTGGTACAGAGCCAGGCTGAACTTTGTTAAGTGCATTGCAAATAATTATGCCACTTCTCAAACCAAGCCTGAATTCTTCATCAGTAGGCTCTTCCGGTAAGTCTTTAGCAGCCACGACTCCAACGACTTTCCTCAGCCAGGCAGCAGCTTCACATCTTCGCATAGCTGGCATTAGGTGTCAATTTTTCAGTGGGTTGTGTTATATGTATGTATTCAGAAAACAGCGCCTGTTACTGTTTCTTGACACAAAAAAAGAGATGAAAAAGTGCTTTTTGTTACCGGTTTCTTCGGCTCTGCGAGCATCCAAGTCGAGATCACGGGATCGATTCCCGTTGCCATGCTGCTGAAGAACATCTTCCACAACTGAGGCCACAGAGAAGGGCAGTGCACCCTGAACTTGAATAGCTGCCGCCATTGCACAGTCTCGGTTTTCGAACAAGATCAGTCAAGAAAATTCAGGCATTGGCATTGGCAATGCAAACTGGAAAGTGGAAAGATTTCTTCTCTTCTGTGCTGACTGCAGCTTTATACCAAAATCCAAAGGGGAGATGCTGAGCTGGGACTTTGCTGCTTTTTGAATTTATCTTTGCCCCACTGTCTACTTTAATTCCCTTTCCACCATTTATATAGTATGTTATTAAGGTGTCCTAGAATTGCAATTGGGATCATAACTCTAATACTGCATGTCAAGTCTAGAAGGATTATTCTTAATTATTCTGATTTCAAGAATCAAGTGATAAATAGTGCCCTGATCCTGATGTCTATATATATAGTTCAATAATTCAGCAATACTTTGTCCTGGATATATATAAGTTGTTTCGACTTTGGAAGGCCTATGAAGTCAGTCAGTCAATCTGTCTGTCTGTCTGTCTGTCTGTCTGTCGTGTGCTATGTCTGTTAGCTTCCTTTTTTGTTCTTTTCTCCGTTGAATTGCTTTTATTGCAGTCAAGTTTCAGGCAGTTGCTTTGCTTCGTCTCCAAGCTCTAACACTAATAATATATAATACTATTTACAGACACAGTCCCACACGCCCACATTTTCATATGCTTATTTTCCGGCACATTTCTCCATTGCAATTCTCAAGCCACTGCCACCAAACTCTGTGGTTTCTTTAACTCCAAGTATGTATGCACAAGTACTCCTATTATTATTATCGAAGTTACTTAACCAAGGCAGATATCAACTACCTTAACCTTAACCATTTAAGCTAAATCTTAGTGGTCCAAAATCTTACTGGCCCCTGGTCCCAATGAGCGAGGGACATATTATGACTATTATATATGCGATGCCAAATTGGCATTGGCATTGGCAAGACATGATGAAAGCACGCAGTGCACTCCTACTTGATTGCACCTTTTGGAAATGGCTTTAACTTTTACAGCCCATCAACCCAACACCAATACCACAAGCTAGCTAACATCTCATTATGATTATTCCTTTTTCTATGTTAATTAGCCACCTTATGATCCCCCCACTGCATATATTAATTAAACACTGCAAATTGTTCTTTTGCATAATTAAGCCAGATAGATTATGTAATTATTATAAGTATAGTATATATTTAGGGACACAATCCACCAATTATTTATTAATGATTTGTCAGCCGAATAGTGTGATTACTCATTAATATTGGCCCCGTGGGTTCTATGTATATCGCACTTGTGCTGTAAATTTACCTTTTTGTTAGTGTTGTTAATCTGGCAAAATGTACTGTTGGTAGAATAATCCCAGCAAAAGCATAAATTCTATGGGGGCCAGCCGAGCGGATAGACAAAACCATATGCATAACCATGATGGATAACCACTTGGGTTTCGGTGCATATGTATAACCTACGTTCAAGACGCACACACTGCTCACAAACACTGTTACACATAATGTGCAGTATCTAAGACTAAAACATAAGCTTTCGTTTTTTTCACATGGCATAATGTATGACGCACTCTTTGCCTTATATTAAGACGCATGTTGTTTTGTTTTTAAGTCGTTTGGTGGTTGTTGAGTTCTCGCCTTTTTACATTTCACATCGGTACAAGGATATGAGGATTACCAAACATAATCATACAACCTCCACTAGTTTATCAGCTATGCTCAATGGGAGCCTGCTTGCCTGCCAATTTGGCAGTTTCTATATATTTGAGTTTGTTACTTTCACACAACAGAATCATGGATGGTATATATAAGGTTAACCTTTTCAAGAATGAAGTCATAAGTTTATTAGTACTAATTTTGATTATGACAGAGATAGTTACAATTTTATACCGTAAAAACATTTTCAAGTGTAGGATCTACTATACCTGCCCGAATGCATCCTCCACTATTCTCTTGAGGAATTGTGGAAGAGTCATTCTCACGGTAGTTTGTTGCTGCGCCTGCGCCTGCACCTGCACCTGCACCTACAACTCCACATGGTTTTGTTCTAAGAATATATCCTCTTTCCTTTCCTGCACACATGGGTAAAAAGTGGGGATTGGGACAGGTATAAAGTGTCCAATGACAGTGCCCTCATATCACCACATATAACATGTTATCTACTAAGATTCCATACTCGGGCATATGTTCCGGGTGCAATCTCACCATACATATACATGAACAATGTTGGGTCCACCTATACTCCGAACCTACAAGGGTGGGATCTCTTTACACCTATTTATCCACCCTGAATTAGATTTGTGCAGTGTGTTGAACAATAAACAGTATTTGTATATCACCCAGACAATTCACAATATACGAGCCGCCTGCAGATTTTGGATCACTGCAGATATAAAACATTGAACAAAAAAGTTTCTAAAACAGGATTTTCGTTGTATTGAGGTTCACCAATTCAGCTGTTCATCAACTCTCTCCAACACTAGCTAGCTAAGAAAAGCCAGGATGATAGGAAATAACAATGTTAACCAAATCAGCAGATGCCATCTACTTCCACAATGCCAAAAAAGGACACTTCCAATATTGTGTTGCACTGTTGTGTGCTATTTCAAACTTAGCATCATCACAATTTTTGGTCAATCGCAAACTAAGGTACAAAAAAAATATCTGGGAAACTGCCTCTTGAAACATAGAGATGGTTACCAATTATTGATGCCATCGTCACCTTCACAATGGTTGCGGGTGAGGATCAGGGGGGAACATGGTGACCAGAAAGCGATGTATCATCTCAAAACTAGTAAATGTGATCACAGCAGCTGGTGTTGTCCTCAGCAGGTTGGTGGCACAGCCACGATAAAAACCAGAAATGCCCTCGTGCTCGAGAACTTTCTTAATGCAGTCAATAACACCAGTATACCGCTTCTCAGAGTGGTGACCCTGTTCTTGAAGTCTTGAGCGTACAACCTGCATTCAGTTGGAGAAAATTCTCAGTTACTTAGAATAAATTTCAATTTGATCAGGGCATAAATACGAAGTGGGTCGGGAAGAACCATTTAATGTAGGATATTACAAATTACAACAAATGTTAAAAAATGAATAAGCAATGTTTATGAAGTCAGAACTCCTACACCATAAATATACAGCAGGGTATCGAATGGGTACATCTTTAAATTCAGACTAATTTTAAGTTTTGGAAAGTACAGCGTATGATTTATGTTCATCATATTCTGATTCTTGAATTTACCACCATCTTAATTATAAGCCATTCAAATTTTAGTTCCTCTGTGTTTAATAGACCCAACTTTTAATATACTGACAAATTTCTTGAAGTGTTAGAATGGAGTAATAGAACTTGAGGCTGATTGACCCATTTATGCGGCATCTTTCAACTAGCAACAAAAGTGCAAAACCTTATGCAAAATTTCCCACCAACCTCATGCGGATAAGTCAAGGTGGACGCAAACACTTTTGAAACTGATGAAGCTAGAGCCACATCACTTGCACTCAATTCATCCATTGTAGTGTTCCCTATGGTCATGAAATTCACAAGATTTCTCATTTTCGTGAAAAAAAATAAAATTATGTAAATGAGTATGACTTTTTCATTTTTTTTGAGTCATTGTTACTTGACACACCTTGATCAGCCAAATAACTCTTTATCTTTTCATAAGTTGGAAACTGAATAGCAACATGACTAATGCCAGCCAAAGCTGGCACAAGCCCACTGCACACCACATAAAATATAAGGCAAAAGAAGCAGAAATCAGTTATTTGACAAAAGAACAACCACATATACTATCAACATGACAGTCATATTAACCTATACAATCCACGAATACCCTCTTCATGTGCAATTCTACGCAAGGCAGATAGTGTGCTTGTGTAAGGCACCACACCTCTTCGCATTCCTTGTGTCTGCATAAGTTTGTAAACCAAAATGCATTTAAAACTCAAATCACCTTGATCTTGAAAATGGGCAGTACAAACAACAAAGAACCAATGGAAGAATATATTACAACAAACACTCAACCAGGTATGTGGCGATCAATATTTAAAGACACAAAATTTAAAAATACGCAAGCACTGACTCAAGCATTTGAATCTCTTCCAATAATTTTCTATAGATGGCACAACGCTTAAAATTTTCAATGATTGATCAGTTATATTGATTTGTTAAGTATAAGCACAAATGAAGACACCGTCATCTCAAGTAAAGTATGCACTCAGGCCCCTAAACCAATGGTTTTATTTGTGCTAATGTGCTATGAGTATCATGCACAAAGGGAGCTTTCAAGATGAGCAATCAAATGAAAACAAAGTCTCTAATTTCATTGAACAAGCATAAGAAGCTTCAATTGGTACAAATATGCCATCAATGGTAAGCGGTATGAATATATGCAAAATATGACCTGTGGTGAGTAGGATATACCTGAAGCCTTGTCTTGACGACCCAAAGAGGATTTGTTGCAATTATCGTTGCAGCTCCAGCACCAGCGGCAGCCTTCATGTTAGCACCAATAGAGAGCTGATGATCTGCATCTGAAATTTCCAGCAAAATATAATAACACAACATACAAAAGATTTGCATCTGCATAATCATCATAAAGTGAAACAGGAAAGTGCAATAAACAAGAAAATAAAGAACTAACCATCAGAACCAAGAAAGCACTTCAGCTGCCCATAAATCGTAAAATACACCTGTACAAATTTATGCAAGTCATTATTATGTGCATGTTCCTTATTCGGGAAAGGACAAAATGACATCATTACCTTATTCCAGCAACCATAAAATCAAAAAACAAAATGTAAATGTACAATTACTCACAGCCCAATTTGGTAGCAAAGCAAGCACAGTTGGGGAGAGCCCACGGTACATCCCACGCAAACCTTCTCTTTGAAATATCTGTTCTAAACTGCCCACAATAACACTACCTGAATCAATTGTAAAAAAATCATGTAAAAAACATTATCATCACAGGAGACCTTTGACCACGTGACTGCTCATACAATGCAACTGAACCTCTATTAAAATCTTGTATTTTAAAAAAAAAAAAAAAAAAAAAAAAAAAAAAAAAATTTAATTAAAAAATAAAAAAA
>MAYD01792810.1:0-12281 GCA_001909325.1 Ruellia speciosa
CTTCATCCGTAAGCACCAAGCTCCAAGCTACAATAATTGAAGTCAATCATTGAGCAAGGAACCGGGGTTGCTTCCTTATTTATAGGTGCCATCCACCGGCTCTCAAGATCGATGAGACTCCTTCGATCCAACCCCCAAATCCTTCGATTCAACAACTAAATGGTTTGATCGAACGTTCGATCCAGAGGCACGATCGAAGGCTTACCAAGAGGCGTTCGATTCAACAACTAAATCCCTCGATCTGGCATGCGATCCAACGCTCGATCTAATTCTCAGCAAAGGGGATCGAAGACGAAATCGAAGACAGGATCGAAGACTGTTGTTTGATTCTGATTTCTGATTCTAATACCCTTAATTAAAAATCCGACTTCCCTTATTTACAATTCAGCCCCCCAGACCTTTAATTGAATTCAGTCAGATACTCAATATTTTCCTTTAATACGATTGTGTCCCTGTAATATCCAATCTTCAATATCAGCACCCAAATTCTTGGGAATTTCACTTCAGACCCTGAAGTATTCAGAAATTACACTTTGACCCCTAAAACCATTTAATATTCCATTTCCTATCCCGGGGAATATTACTTATCATTTGTCGTCCATTATTGCTATTGGGCTTCTTTATCCGTAATTGGGCTTTTAATTCCCCTGGCCCAATTAATTATTTACTTCGAATCAATTCGTCGAATCTTTAGGTCCGAATATCCTTAATAAAATCTTTCGCAACCTTAGAAATTAATTATTTCCTATAATTAATTTCGCGAAAAAGTTTTACTCATTTTCCGGCACTGGAAACACTGTTCTTTACCGGAAATACTGTTCTGGTAACATGGGATGTTACAATATGTTCCTGTTTTATCATTACAGCTTCAAAGTCTACATCTCGCTCAGTGTTCTCTCTCTCTCACACAGTTCAGTACAGTCAAGTTCATCATCACACTCATTTATGAAATTAGAAACAAAAACTTCTTCCTTACCTTCATCTTCATGCAGTTGCGCAGCCGGATATTTCAATAGTCTCTTCATATTGAAAGTGTTTCGTCATTCGCAACTTGCAGTGTGATCTGATCCTCTTTGGTATTGATCAGTGCTCCACCCGTAACCAAGAACGGCATCCCCAAGATCAGAGGGATCTCTGGGTCTTCTTCCATGTCAAGGACCACAAAGTCGGCTGAGATCAGGAAATCCCAGCCTTTACGATCACATCTCTGACAATACCCATAGGTTCTGTCAGAGTTTGGTCTGTAAGTTGTAATCTCAACCTGGCTGGTTCTAACTTTCCTAGATTCAACCTGTTAAACATTGGATAAGAAATGACATTAATGCTCGATCCTAGATCACATAGCCCATTCCCTGCATCGTGGGTGTTGATGATGACAGGGATGGTGTAGGAGCCTGGATCTTCTTCCTTGTTAGGCACAGTCTTCTGTATAACGGAGCTATAGTTTGCATTCATGAAAACACATTATTCTCCCTTTGCAGGAATTGTACGCCTTTTTGAAATCAAGTCCTTCACAAACTTGGCGTAAGCCGGCATTTCTGACAGTGCTTCTGTCAGAGGGATTGTAATCTGAACATTCTTAAAAACTTCAACAAATCTTTGAAACTTCCTTTCCTCTACCTCATTCTTCAGTCTTGCAGGGTATGGCACCCTTGGTATATACTTCCTCATCTTCTCTTCCTCCAACCTTATCTCTTCTGTACTCATTGGTGTCTTTCCCTTTTTCTGCCTCAACTTCTCCTCTTCTAACTCTTCATTTTCCTTTTTTTCACCTTTCTCCTCATTAGCATTCTCCTCCCTTATACCTTCTTGAACTGCATCAGCATGTATTTCCAAATCAGGGCTTTTCCTTTCAGGCAATCTCTTTCCACTCTTTAGAGCAATGGCACTGCATTTTTCAACCGGATTATCCTGGGTACTACTGGGGAGGGTTCCCGGTGGCCTCTGTTGAAGTTCTTTGGCCATTTGAGAAATAGAATTCCCAACATTTCTGATCGAGGCTTGCAGCTGTTGATCAGACTGTTGTAATTGCTTATTGGTCTCCTTTTGAGTGGTAATGAAATCCGTCAACATGGATTCCAATTTGTTCATTCTATTGTCCAAAGTGTTCCCTCTTTGATTCCCAGGAGGTTGTTGATTCTGGTTTTGAAAAGAACTTTGACCTTGCTGGAATGACGGCCTTGACTGAAAGTTAGGGGCAGGTTCCCTAAAACCTTGGTTTGGTTGTGGTGGGGGGTTGGGTTGTGTGAGTTGGTGTGGGTTAAGGACGTTATTGTTGGCGTAGCTGAGATTAGGATGGTTATTATATCTGTATGCTCCAAAATAACTGCAATTTTCTTTACTTAATGTCAATAAATGGTATGTATCAGAACTATGGGGTCCATTGCATAGACCACAAGGTCCACCTTCGACTGGTTGCATATTCTGTAACATAGGAACAAGACCTGGTACGGGCATAAGTACAGGAAATGGTGGTGGTGGTAAGGTATTTTGGAAAGTGGGAGCTGGAATCGGTAAAGGTTTGGGTTGGGTAGTTTAGCTAGCTTTCAATGCAGCTACTTCTTTGTTCAACTCATCTATTTCTTTCCTCATTCCATCATCTTTAACATTTACAGTGCAAACTCTTCTCAGAGGTGTCTTTGATCTTTCAGAAGACCATGATGCTCGGTTCTTAGCCATCTCCTAGATAATCGCGGTAGCCTCTTCTGTTGGCTTCCCTAAAAGATTCATTCCAGCGGCAGCATCTAACACCGTTTTCCACTGGTTTGATACTCCTCTGTAAAAGATTCTAACTTTTCCCATTCAGCGAAACCATGTTGGGGACATTTTCTAAGTAAGTCTTAGAATCGCTCTCAAGCTTCGTAAAGTGTTTCATCATCTTTCATGTGGAAGCTTGAAATGAGATGCCTGTACTCATTAACTTTTGATTCCGGAAAGAATTTCTCCAAAAATCTTCAAACTAATTCCTCCCAAGTCCCTCTCTGCTCAGGTTGTAGAGACTGATACCACTGACGAGCAGTTCCGTGTAACAAGAAAGGAAACAACTTCAGCTTAATCGCCTCCCCAAGCACTTCGTGATGTTTGATAGTGTCACAGTAATCATGAAATGTTTGTAAGCGCGTATGTGGGTCTTCATGACTGGCACCACAAAACTGATTATTCTACTCCATATTTGCCAAAGCTAGCTTGATTTCGAAATGCCTGGCAGGTACATTAACTCTTCCTTGTACATGTAGAAATGGCTCCACCACAGGCCTCATATAATCCCTCACAGCTCGGGCTAGGGCGGGATTTTGTTGGTTGGGGTGAGGTAGTTGTGGCAGGGCTAGTCTTAGTTGTTCATTGGGATTAGGATTAGGATTGTATTGGTTAATTGGTTGCTGGGGGAATTGTGGTTGGGGTAATTCATTGGGATTGGGATTGTATTGATTTAATGGGTCCTGAGGGTGTAAAGGAAGGGAAGGATGGTATGGATAGAAATGTTGTGGTGCAGGGTAATAAGGATAGTAAAGCGGGTACATGGAGTTTTGGTTGGCTGGAGTGATATTCTAAGCATCCGGTGGTGGATTTGGATCTTGTCACACTGGAACAGGGGCCACTCTCCCTTGGCCATTTTCATTTCTTCCTCTGTTCCTCCCATTTCCTCTTACTACTTCAACATTGATCTGTTCAGCTTGTTCAACATTCAAATTCTGGGGCAATTCATCCCCATTATTGCCTTGTGGATCAGGATTATGCACATTTTCAGCCATCTCCTTCTCCATTTCTGATTCGCTTTGAGTTGGTGTAGGCGTAGGCCGTCTATTTCGATTTGAACCTCGAATTTTCATGAGAGATCTTTCAATCTCTGGATCAAGTGGGACTTCTGGTAAGCCTGTTGATTGCCTATTCATGAACTTTATGTAGCAAACCAGTTAAAAGCACCTGAACACACAAGGATAAAAAGAAAATAAAATAAGAAAGCAGTAAAACAGAGTAATTGAAATCTACTCATTCAGCAAAAGGCGTTGCATCCTCCCCAGCAACGGTGCCATGAAACTTTAACAAAATGCCACAGAACGGTGCCATGAAACTTCGATAACAAATCACACAGCACATTGTAAACACCCTCTCAGTAAATGAAATGAAAATGGTATGGTTGAAGTGTACTAAAGATGTCACGATGAATGAAACGGGGCTGGATATACTATGGGTAGGAATATATTTGAGAGGTGAGGTGATTCTGCGACAACCCCGAAAGCGCACGGGGTCAAGTTGCAACATTTATTTAGGATGTGCGATAGAAACAGGACCCACGCCTATTTATTGGCTGAATTTTGGTTTCGGTTACTCCTTCCGGGTTGCATTATCTTATTTCATGTTGTTTAGTTTCTTGCTGTTGAATTCTTGTTACACCCCGGCGCGCTGCAAGGTCGGAGGTGGTTACGTGCCATCCGGAATTGAAGACTGGCCCTACAGATCAATACATGTTCTTTTCAGTACGCTTTGGCCTCATTCATGCACACCCTGGAAAACTTCCCAGGGGTCACCCATCCCACAATTACTTCAGGGTCAGCACACTTCATTTTGAAGTTCTTACGAGATGGTCACCAGAAAAGAAAGATGCACTTTGTTGATATGAGTAGTTTTTCAATCCTTTTAAGCTATTTTTCAACATCATCCCATCCCAGGGTACTACAATTCTAGTTCTGTTTTCGCTGCAATATTGGCTCCCATGAAATCGGATTCTGCGAGACGAAAACTGTGGAAGAGATAGTGAGAATCATTACAGGATTCCATGGAATTGGATGCCATGGGCCAGAAACTATGGAAAACTTCTCTCATTTTTATTTATTTTACTTTGTTTGCTAACTTTTTGCTAGCTATTTCTAACACTTAACCTTACCTTAGTTTAGGATGCTTCTCAGATGTTATCCGAGGTCGACCATGGAGGAACTTAGAACCCCCAATTGGTGATTGGAATGTTGAGAATGTGGAGGAGGTGGTGCTGAATAACGGACAAAGAGGAGAGAATGTAAAGCAGCCTTCCAAGTTTGAGTTGCCACAAGGTGGTGATGAGCAGCAACAGCAACAGGGGGCCCAAGCCCCAAGACAAAATAGGTACCACCTACGAATCAGGTACTTGGGTTTCAGCATGGAGTTGCACCTACATTAGATGTTGCACAGTTTATGCAAAAGATGCTGAATTTGCAGGTGCAAATGATACAAATGCTATAGAATATGCATAATGTTCAAGGACAAGCAACGAGACCAGTCCAAGGGGTAGCAGGTACAGGTGGACTAGGCCATCAGACATTGGCCACCGATGTTTACAGGCGGTTCTAATCCATTGGGTTTTTATGAAGAAACATATTAGATGACCCAGGATTTCCAAAACATCAGTTTCCCTAAGGATAAGAAGGTCTTGGTAGTGTCACGTTATCTGGTGGAAGGAGCACTACACTAGTGGAGGGGAAGTGATGAGGCACTTACAAAAAATAATTTCCTCGCCTGGGTCGTCGCCCCAAGCGAGAAAATATCATTTCGTCACGAGGGCCATTGCCTAGTAATAATTTATTTATTTTGTTAAAGAAAATATCATCGCCTATGTCCTCGTTTTGTTGAAAAACTTTTCGAGGCACCCGAAATCAAAAAAAGTTTGCCCAAAACAGAGTTTTCTACACCAAGTTATGGCCTTCCAAACTTTTCACTCCAATGCATCATATTTACCCCATATAATTATATTTAAAAATAAATAAATAATCAGGCGACGAAAATGACATTTCAATGCCTGGTTCGTCGCCCAAATTTATTTAATTTTTTTATTTTTATTTTTTAAAAACTGGCAAGGAAAATGTTTTTACCTCGCCTGGTTTCTCGCCGGGAGGCGAGAACAATTTTTTCTCGCCTTGATCCTCTCCTCCCAGGCGAGGAAATTTTTTTCTTTACTTCGTTTTCTTCGCCTGCTAGTCTTTTTCTTGTAGTGAACAACCAACATAATGCCCGATAAGCAGGGCCGGTAGGAAATTCATTCTGTAATATGTACTGGCTGGGTTGTGACCAATGGCCATTTAATTATTTATTGTATCGACATATAAATTTATCAGCTTTTATATATATATAGTAAAGACCTGAAATTCGATTTTCTACATAGGAGCATTTGGGGTGAGGGATCCTTCATTGAATGGCATCCCACATGATTTTGCATAATCATGTATTTTGTGGAGCCCATAAAATTAAATAGTAGGCATACGTGCAATCGTCCATGAATGCTTTCTTGGTACGTGCAGTGGCACCAATATTACAAAGTCTTGTAATATATGAACGCGAAATTAAATTCACGACTATGGTGACACTCATGCACCATATCTATGAAAGGGAGATTAATTTTAATTTAAATAAAAAAAAAATAATAGAAAACGTCGTGGATGTTGCATGAAGGGTGAACGTTGATGTAAGACATGCCTGAGCAACAATTATTCCACTAACTGTCAACAGCATTCCTACCAACAGATTCAGCAAAGTAATTAATGTAAATCTTGTCTATATAATGTCACACAAAGAATCTGATTTTCCACAAGAAAGAAGAACGAAAACTCAATAATAAGCTAGTTACTGAAATCAGGAAAAAAAGAATACATAGAGCTGAGAGCCATAATCTGCCCTCCATGCAAGGTGACAACCTTCCAAATAAGTTGGAGAATAAAGAAGCAGTCTTTGATGAACTTCCAGAATTTTATTTTTATTTAATTTGTTGCGTCTATTGATTAGTTGGTGAAATGCTTTCTGTTCAGTTTGTTAAAGTCCGAGTCTTGAGGCATGTAGGCAGTGATGAAGTGGTGGTACATTTTGTAATCTATTTTTAGTAAATTCCCATGTGTATAAAGGTTTTGAATGCATGAATGAGAAGTTAAGACATTCTCGGCAATTTTGGCTTGCATTGTTTTTCAGTAGCTTGGCATATCTTTTCTGCAATTCTCCTAATAAGAGCGAGCAAGATGGCCAGAATGGTAGTGAAGTCGATGTGCATGATGGCGGTGGCCGTGATGTTGGTCGCTTGGGCGGTCCCCCAAGCTGAGGCAGCGATTGGCTGCGACATTGTGTCTGGATCCCTCAGCCCGTGCCTACTTTATCTCATCAACAAGGGACCTATAGACTCGTGTTGTGCAGGAGTTAAAAGCCTTGATGGAATGGCCAAAACGCCAGGGGATCGACAAAGTGTGTGCAGTTGTCTCAAGTCTCTTTCTGGCGCGTATCAAGGTCTGGACCTGGCCAAAGTCAGTGGACTCCCGGGACAGTGTGGTGTCAACATTCCTTACAAGATCTCTTCCGATATTGATTGCTCTACGTAAGAGTTTTCAATATATATATATATATATATATGCGCGCTCTTAATTAAATCTCGTTTCATGAATACTTTGGATTTATTAATTATATTGCTACTGTATATGATTTTGCAGGGTTCATTGAAGTCTATCACACTAGGAATTGCATGCAGACTTTGCTCATGTGGCCTCTCCTCCTATATTATATATATATTTATAAATATATCACACGTATGTAATAAATAGATTAATGAATAAGACGATTCAGCAGGAGTATCCCTTTGGATAGCTCCTTTTCTACTCTCTTAGATTTTTGATATTGTAATGCACTCTATATGAATCTTACCTTTTTTGTTTTTTTTTTTTGGAAATTTATATGAATCTTACCTTCATATTAGTGGTCATATATATATATATATATATAACAGAGATAAAAAGAGCCTATGATGTTTGAAGGCTAGAACTAATTAATGTTGCAATGATAATTACTTCAAGATCCATGCATGCAAATTTTGGCAAGAAAAAGGCACTATTCAATTGGTTGCCCCGGATCATGGTCGAAAGTGACTCAACAAATCTTATTAGTTGGAGCGCTCGTCCGTCGGTAGTGCCATGGATGTTTCACGAAGAAATGAGAGCGATCGCCTATCTAGTCAACCACTCCAATGCTATCAGCTTTACACATATCTACTGGGAAGCGAATAGCCTTGCTGGCGGATTGGCGAAGCAAGGTGCGATGCAAGAACCTGAGATTAAAGCAAGGCTGTAACGGTCAGGGATGTCGGAGCTGTCGTTTGTGTAAACGTCCCAGACCTTTTCTTGCGGAATAGTATGGGATCGAGTGGAAAGGTTTTGGATGCTGCAACGTATGCTTGCTGTTGATGAGGAAGGCCGAAGTGGATCAGGGCATCGTCGACACATTCTGGTTTGTTTCTCAACCTTTCTATTGCCTACTTCAGCTCTTCTCCTTTGATTTGTTTCAAGCTTCACACCTCACCTTGATCATGGCAAAGGGCCGGAGATCATTTTCACCTTCATGTGCAGATGCGCTGTGCTCCAGGCGAAGAGGCGGAGCTCGCAAATGTGTCTCATGAACCTGCGGAGATCGCGATATACCCCAGGCAGGGACATGACGATTTGGTCGGATTCTACTTGCATGTCCTTGTCGAAGAGTAAATGGGTGGTGATAGTGGGAGCAGGGTGTCTGATGTTGCTCACATCGTTTCTGCGTCAAATTGTCTGGGATTTAGTGGGCGGTCACATTCTGAATTCATTTCAGGGGATGTGTATGAGGCAGCTGTGTGGCATTTGTTTACATTTGTTCCCTGTGTCTCGAAGTGCGTGTTGGGAATACATTGGGGTGCCTATTGGATGGGGTACTCCCGACATCGGTTGTCTCACGTGGTTTCCTCTTACGCCGTTTATTAGGATTATTCCGCTGGTTTCTTCTCATATATGATCTCCCATTGTTGTGAGCAGGGATTTACGAATAAAATGAATGAAGCCTGGGTTGTTGTGCATGTTCTTTGATTAGCTTTTGAGCTTCCACTACAAGAATCAAGGGACAAGGTGAGGAAAATTAGGTGAGGAACATGTTTACCTCGCCTCCAGGCCACGACATGGGTGAGGAAAATATTTTTCTTCGCCTATTGAAATCATAGTGAGGAATAAGGCGAGAAAAGTATTTCCTCACCTCCTTTTGCGACAAATGAGGCAAGGAAATTTGGATTCCTCGCCTTGTTATTTAAAAAGGCGATTAATTAGGCGAGGACTTGAAAAGTCATCGCCTGGTGTTGAATATAAAAATGCCCTAGCTGGCATTTCGTACTAGATCGCGACATATCACAAAACTTCAAACTCTTCCTCATGAACCAAGCTAGGGCTCGAACCATCTCACAATCTGGTGAACCAGGGTGAATCCGCGGCGGTCCATCCCGCGAACTTTCGTCCACCGGTGTTTCACGTACGGCGACAGCAGGTATGGGATCGTATTCTTGATTTCATACCTCATTTCATGCTCGCGAGCCATGTGCACTGTTGGCGTTTGAAATGGAAATAGGGTTAAATTTTTTGATATTTTGCCAAGAATGTATTTTAGTTGGTAATTTGTGATTATATGGGGTTTGATTTGAAAAGTTGGAAGTTTGGGAACACATTGGCATAAACTCTACCGTTGCTCACTGTTGTGGTTGCAGTTATTTTGTTGTTTTGTGAAATAGTTGCCCTAATCGATGCAAAATGGCTATGAGAGTTGTAAGTAGTTGATTTTGAGTAAATGCAGCTTGTATGGGTGGTGGTAGACGATTTGCCATTCTTTGACCGTGCCTGGAAAGTTTTTGTCTATACTCGATCCCTCATTCTTTGACAGTAATCTTTTTCCTCTAATATTGTTCAGTATTAATCGATTTTGGAGCAGTTTGAAGAATTGTAAATGGTTTGTTGTTTGACAGCTCCCTGTGGGTATTATCTATGTTATACTTCATGAGAATGAGAATGACAGATTTTGTTCCCTTAAATGAAAATGGGAATGACAGATTTTGACAGCTTCATGTT
Source organism: Ruellia speciosa (assembly GCA_001909325.1). Classification (NCBI taxonomy): domain Eukaryota; kingdom Viridiplantae; phylum Streptophyta; class Magnoliopsida; order Lamiales; family Acanthaceae; genus Ruellia; species Ruellia speciosa. The sequence continues at coordinate 9,858 of MAYD01792810.1, forward strand.
GGTATTATGAATGTTCTTTGACATGGCATGTTTGTTTTCACTACTTTGAGTCCTAAAATATTCCTGAACTTTATGTATTAAGCTCTCTTAAATAAAATCATTTCCTTGCAATGTAACCTAAGGGAGCTTTTGGTCAATGGCAAGTTTGAGAAAAGAAATTTTGTATAATGCATTGATTCTCTGAAGTCACTTGCTAACTCTCAGTTAATGTTTGCATTTCATTACAGTTATTCTCAGGTCAGGTTATTGTTGAGTTTTATGGTTTGATTTGGTAACATAGTATTGAATATAAATTTTAATTTAATTGATACTTAAGCTGCTAAAAGATGCTAACAGATGCTTGCTGTATTAAGTTCCTGTTTCCATGTTTTGCTAGAGAAAATTTTGTAAAATGTTGAGCATACCACAACTTTACTAGGTTTTGTAAATACAAACAGAAAATGTAGAGCTTTTGCACATGAATAGATCTTATCATGTCCGTCCAGTGGTCACAAAAAATTACCAGTATTGATTGATCTAGTCTAGCATTCATTGTCATCTGCATCCCTCTCTCCCTCCCACTCATCATTGCTGCCACAATAAAAGTTTTTGACATCTTGAGATCTCTGATTTTTCTCATATTCCTCATTCTAAAACATCAATGCTGATATGCATACCATCACTCCACTTTCTACTAAATCATGATCCTCTTTTCATGCTAGTGTCAATAATTTTCATTTGATCATGAAACTTCCAGGCTGGATAGGAATTTAACCAGGAACTTTATTTCTATAATTTAATTTTTATTGGTATATATATTTCTTAGTATATATATTTCTTTTGCAGGAATGAAGTTGGTACACTCGAAGTAAATATGCTCTCTTGGTATATATATTTCTCTAGATTCTAAATCTGCTCTCTTGAAACACTATAATTGGTGGTACATAAGCTCTGCTACTTGGGTAATTTAATGGCATGTTGTGTTTTTTTAAGGGTTTGGTGAAGGTTGAAAATGGTAGATTCAAGGTTTTGCTGAGAAGCCATCACGTTTCACCTATCCTAGAGCTACGTAAGGTAAAATTCCCATGAAGATGCTTTCACATGCTATTTTTCATTTAACCAGCAAAGTCCATTTATATTTTTCTATTTGGTTATGGTGTTTCACTTAATCCATTTGTGTTGTGTCATTCTCTTTTTGTTTTTCCACTTCTATTTTCTTACTCCAAAATTTTTCTATATAACTTGATGTTAGGGCTGTGTATTGGATTGTGCTAAAATGACAAGTGTTGGTATATTGTTCTATTTTCTTTAAGATCGGAACCTTACTTATTCCAGAAATCTGGCCACTATACATTTTCATTTTCTCTGGTAAAGTTCAAGGATGTAGGTTTTGAACAACAATTTCATGTCCAGGCATCTGCCATCGCTTGCTGTTGGAAAGTTTTTAAGTGATAAGCAGGATGTTCCATACCAGGTCAGGTAATTCACTAATGGTTTTGTATTTCTTCTCTGCTATGGTATGGTTAGTGTGAGACTCTGAACATATCATTACTATTTTTTAGTTGTATTATGTGGAGATTTTCAATTATTGTTTGCAGAATAGTCTTTGCTAAATGCTTTGGGTGGTTTCTTTAGGTGTGCTGATTAACTTGATTAACTTTATTGCCTGCAATCATCATTGACGTGTAGAGATGTTTACAATAGTATTTCACTACATAAGTTATAGAATGGTTGCTCCACATGATGTTAATAACACAATCAGGACTAGCTACTCTTCGTATGTGGTTGTGAATAACACAATCAGGACTAGCTCCACATGATGTTAATAACACAATCAGGACTGTAATGTCAATCATTTGTAATTTCAAGTTCATCGTCCATTTCTAATATTGCAATAGCAACTGATGCTGTCTAAAAGACTTTATCACTTGGGAGTTTTAGTTCCAAGTGAAAGCATTATCTTTCTATTTGAAGAGTTCTAAATGCTGTCGTGATTATTTTCGAATTGTGTGACAGGGTTGGCATCAATTTTGATAGTCCTTCTATAGCATGCTCCGAAAAATATGGCAACATTGTGAAATTCACAAGCATTCCTAAACTGAAAGTTAAACTCAGCTCACATGGTATTGTTCTTGCGCATGTATGTTGAGATGAATAAGGCCACCACCTCAAGTCACACAGATCACAGACACCATTGCATTGCTACTGTTGGAATTGGTTGATTTCCTTTAATGGCATTTCTGTAATTTGTATATAATGGCATTTTTGTAATTCTGATAGAAGTGCTAGCACGTTTCTTCTTGTATTTAAGCAACTTTGGCCTTGGCTAATTAATGAGATTCAAATTACAGTTTTTACCGTTTTTGCTCGTCTTCTCCAAATTCCCAATTCTCTGAGATTAGGTCTAGATTCTACATGGTATTAGAGCACTAATCGCTTCCGCAG
>MAYD01792830.1:0-10683 GCA_001909325.1 Ruellia speciosa
TCAGACTGGGGTGCCACTCCTTCTTCCTTCGCACCACCCTCTTCAGACTAGGGCGGTGGAGTACTTGCCTCGCTCTCACCCTCTTCAGACTGGGGTGGAGCATCTTGTTCCTCAGTCATCCCCTCTTCGATCGCCCCCAATGAGAGGATGGCGATGTCCAGCAGCGCCTCCTCATCATGGAGCACGGGCTGGGGCATGTCGTCCACCCTTGACCAGGGTGCGTTGAACACAATCCTATCACCTTCGAAGGTGAACAGGGGCGGATGCTGGTTATAAGCATATGAGGGCCGGTAGAGGAGGGGATAGTGGTTAATAGTCCCGGCTCGTGGCACCGGGGTGTCGAAAAAGGCTAGCATGCAATAAATGTGGTAACTTTCCCCATTTTCAAACACGCTGTAAGTCCATTCCCCGTCCTCGTCTTTACAAAAACAGTTTGGGACATTGTCGAAGGGAGAGGAGTCGGCCATTGCTTTAGTAGGTTAGAATATAATGGGTTGGATTAGAATTGAGGAAGGGAAGAGGGGTTTAAATAGAGGAAGAAGGGAAGAGATAAGGGGGAGAGATTGCATGCAATGATGACCTAGGTAACTGTTGGGATCGTGGTCAGAACGTGGGATATCCTAAATTAAGATATGGCGGCTTAGAGACTTCTCTTATTCCTCACGTCATCAGATCTAGGTCATGATTACAGCTACTTAATGCTAAGAGTATATTGTACAGACGAAATTAAATGCATGAAAATAAATGCGAGAATTTAAAAAGGCAGGAATTTAAAAAGAATTTACAACTCGCCTGGCCTTGTGGAGTACTTGCCTTGCTGGTCAGGAGATGGGGCAGGCAGTGGTAGTGCTCGCCAAGTCTGAAGATTACCAAGAGTTGGTTCATCTTCGTCCTAGTTTCTGCGTTGTCTTTTTCCAGGGCTGTCATTCTCCCTTGAGTCACCTTGACAAGTTCCTCTTGGTGTCTCTTGGCCATCTCCTCCAGCTCCCTTCTTGTCTTGGCCGACTGGTCTTGTAATTCTTTGGCCAGTCACTGAATTTCTTCCTGATGTGCCCTTGCCTGATCAGCCTTCTGTTTTTGCAGATCTAGTATGGTCAGTCTCAGGGCTGTCTTTTCTTAGCTCCACTCTTTTTCCTTATCCTGGATGATTTCTTTGGTAACGTGCAAGGCGTTCAGAACCGATTGCCCTGCTTTATCCATTTCATCAGACCTCTTGTCCCAGGCGGACATTTGTTGTTCGAGGCTGAGTACCCTTTGAATCATCTCGGATGATGTTTCTGCCGGAGGTTCGCCAACTGCGGGATCTGTTTCTTGTTCTGCAAAGTTGGAAGGTTGTCCTAAGTCGGGCTCATCTTGGCAAGCGAGTGGTGACTGTACTTGGTCCTGGCCAGATGCCTGGGCCTCGTTTTCTGCTTGGAAGCAGGCTTGCTCTTCTTTTTGTGCTCGCGCTTCCGCCTCCTGCCGCTCTTGCTCTTGACTGGCCCTTGCTTCGGCTTCTTTCTTTGCTCTGGCTGCCTTATGCTTCTGCCTTAGGGTGTATACGAACTCTAGGGCAAGTAGTTTGCACCAATTTGCTCTTGCAGCCTCTTTCCTTCTTGTTAGGACTTGCCTAACCTGTGCAAACCTGTGAAGAACCTCTCGCTCCTGCCGGATTCCTTCTTCTATCTTTTGTTGAAGTTCATTGAAATATTCTGTCGTCTCGGCTTTCGTCAATTTAGCGAGGGTTTCATTATTTTTCTTAGGTTGTCTGCCTCGAAGTACTATAGGTGTCGAAGTTCTGCTCCAAGCTCAACAAGAGTAGCCTGCTCTAGATCTGAGCTGAAGTCCACAAACTTGTACTGGAAATCGAATACTGGTGGATGGCCTCTGATCAGATCCTCAAAAGTCACCCGCCTGAAGACGTGGTCCCAATAGATCGACTGACTCGCCTGTTCTAAGTTTATTCCTCCTTCTGAATGGCCTCCGGCCAGTCCTTGCTCGTGGCCAACTGACACAGTTCGGCTGCTTCCCTTCGAACCTTGCTCTTCTCTGTCGTGAAGGACTGGCGCTGGCCTTGGTTCAAACATCTTTCTGATTAAACCTTCCTCCTGAGGTTCTTCTTCCTCAGATGAAGACATGGGGATTGGCTGGTTTATTGGAGGAACTGCTGAAACTGGGATTGCCGCAAGTGTGACTGCCACAGGGGGACTGATTCTTTCTTCTTCTTTTGCCGTTTCGGCCATTGGGGTAGCTACTTTGGCCTTTTTCTTTTGTCGTTCGACAGGGAGCTTTTCAGTTGTTGGCTCTGCCCTTTTCTTCACCTTGGTCGGTTTCTCCAATGGTAGCTTGCCCTTTTCGCCTGGCGCGGCTTTCTTTTTCTTTGGAGCCCTTTTTTCTGCTTCTTCTTCCTCCCAACCCATTAATTTGAACCATTCGGGGTTCATTTTCAAAGGTGTCTTTGCTTCTCGAGTCCTTTCTTCCTTCGCTCACTTCCACCCCCGCGGCAATGCACATTTCCTGAATCAACTGAGGATGGCCAAAAACTTCGATGCCAGGTCGAGCCTTTCGCCAGATGTCATAGTAGACCATCCCTGCCAAATCCACAGCCACATTCCGGGTTAGGCAATAAGGAAAGTAGCATTGTACTAACCTGAGTGAGGAAAGGTGGGACGAGACGAGTAAGGAATTGAGGGTGAGATCTGCAATTGGCAGGAGGCCAGGGTGCAAACAGCTTTTTGCTACCGCGACTTGGCTACCTCCTGTCACTATGTCCTTGGCTACGATAGCCCACACCAGTCTGTCTTGTACCTCTTGGGACTGGGTATTATGGTCCAGCGCAGCAAGTGTCATTAGTGTTTGCTTCGTTCTCCTCAGCTTTACACCCAAATATTTGGCGATGCTGCCGCTATGGAACTCAACCATTTTACCTTGCACAAAGACTTCCCGGTCCTTGGTGGCGTATGGTAGGTTTGCGTTGAACTCTCGAATGAGGTCCCAAGAAACCTTCTCGTTAGAGTGAGTGAACACTTTTGTCCATCCCCGTTCGGCCAACCATTCAGAGAATTTCTTATTGGTGAGGTATTCATCCCGAAATCCTCACTTCACCCAGATGTTTCTGTGGCCACTTTGGTGATATCTTTCTGTGGCTTTTTGATTGGCAAAGCGAGTATTATCAAAAGTTTTACCCGCAGGAGCCGGGCGAGGAGTCACTGCTGGATTGTTGCCAGTGCTCTTGTTTGGCTTGTATTCTTGCTTTGGAGGCCATACCTTAGGGTAGCTCAGCAATACTTCCATTGGGTCTTCCAGAGACACTGAGATGAGGGAGAGTTTTTGCCGGCGGCCATCTGGAGCAACACACTCAGGTGGATGAGGTATTTCTGGTAGAGCTTCTGGTGTTGGAGGTAAGTCCTGAACCTCGCCCTCCATTTGCTCTGGTGGTGCTGACGCAGCCATTGCATCAATTATCTCTTCCATATCCACCAAACTTGGCTCGCTTGGGGCAGTCTTCTTTGATTCTTCCATCGCCTGTGCGACTCATGATTCCTCAATGGCCTGTAAGTACTGGTCGAATTCCTCTTTGTTCATGTAAGTCGGGGAACCCACTCGCCTATACAACTTCGGTTTCTTGCTCGCCAAGTTTCGTTTTGGGGCTTTCTCCTTCGTCTTTTCCGTCTGTTTCGAAATCCCACTTGCCCCTTCGCATGTCTTTTCAGGTTCTGCTGGTGCTAGATTATCGGCCAATGGTGTTCTTTCAATCGAGGCTGGTAGTCCTTGTCGCTTCTTGCTTCTAAAATCTTCGAGTTTCTTGAGAAGCTCTTCAAGGTTCTGAGCCTTTTCTTTTCGGATTTCCTACTCTGACAACCCTCTTGCTTGGGCTTTCTGTTTCCATGATTCGCACAAATTTCTTGCTTGACCTGCTCCGTTACCCACAAGATAGTATTCAACATTTGGTGGCACCATTGTTCTCCACAGAAAATCAAGTTCAAAATAACAATTTCTCCATGCTTGAACATGATCCTTTTTCAACAATCGTGCATAGGCTTTTAGTTCCCTCAAAGTTAGGGTTGTATTTGGATTATCTCTCATGAACTCATTAGTATCAAGATGTGAAATGCCCACCATTCTTCCCCTCCAAATCTGCCCTATTTCGAATCGAGGGTCAGGGTTTGGTTTGGAAGATGATGAATCCATCTTTTTGGAATCGAGGGTTTGTTTCGACAGAAATTCACAGTGGTTTGTTTTCCAAAAAAAAGTACTCACAAGCTGTGATAAAAATGTGTTTTGGATGAAAAGGGTTACCTCGAAATCGCGACCTTGAACATGCAGTGTTTTGCTTAACGATCGTGCTTGGTGTTCTTTGAGAAAACGATTTCTCGATTGAGAGAGAAAAAAATTGAGAGATTGTGTGTGAGAGAAGAATGGGGGAAAGTGAATCGTCAAGGGATTTATACCGTCCAATTGACGTGACATTTGAAAAGGCATGTACCTTTTTAATTAATTTAATAAAATAATTCAAACCGTCAGGTCCCACCCAATTCGCGGGAATGGTAAGGCTTGCTCTGTGGACCTCGCCTAGTTTGAATTCGCCAACTTCCCTCCTCGAGACTCCTATCCGCTGACCATCAATTCTTCCTTCTCTGCCAAGTTACGCATTCTCCATCTGGAAAAATGGCGATTTAAAGGTTAGAACTAGGAAAGAAGAAAAGAAAAAGGAAAGAATGTACAAGTACGGTTTTGTCCCCATGAGCCTTTTGTTTTTGGCGAGTCGTTAACTCGACTCTTTAGTGGTTGGTCTTTTTCAAACTTCGCTAAGGTGGATGATTCCCACCTGACACACTTCGCCTTCCAGGTAGTGCTTCAATCTTTGCCCGTTTACCACGAATCCTTCTGTCTGATTAGGATCGCGAATCTTAATTGCCCCACTTGGATAGACTTCTTCAACAACAAATGGCCCAGACCATCTGGTTTTTAACTTGCTCGGAAATAGCTTAAGCCGCGAATTGAATAACAGGACTTTCTCGCCAGGTGCGAACTCTCTTGGTCTGATCTTTCTGTCATGGATCGCCTTTGTCCTTTCCTTATAAATTTTGGCGTTCTCAAATGCTTTTAGGCGGAAATGCTCTATTTCCATCAAATCAGAAGCTCGCTTCTGGTCACCTTTCAAGTCAAAATTTAGAAACCTAAGTGCCCAATATGCCTTGTACTCTAGCTCAAGCGGAAGGTGACATGCTTTACCAAACACTAATTGATATGGTGACATTCCAATTGGTGTCTTAAAAGCTGTTCTGTAAGCCCATAATGCGTCATCCAACTTGTTCGCCCAATCACGTCTTCCTCGACCTACAATGGCTTCCAAGATGTGTTCGATCTCGCGATTGCTGACTTCCACTTGCCCATTTGCCTGTGGATGATAAGGCGAGGTAATGTGATGGTGCACATTATATCTTCTAAGAAGGGCTTTGAACCATTGGTTTTTGAAGTGTGCTCCTCCATCGCTAATGATCGCTCGGGGGCATCCGAATCGCGTGAAAATGTTCTTCTGAACAAACTTGATAACTTGATTTGACTCATTTGATGGCAAGGCAGTGGCCTCAACCCATTTGGATACATAATCAACTGCAACAAGGATGTACGAGTTGCCAAGTGATGGTGGAAAGGGGCCCATAAAGTCGATGCCCCATACATAAAAAAGATCCATTTCTAACATGGCCTGCCTGCTGAGGCATCTCATCTCTTTTCCCAATGCTTCCCAATCGTTGGCAGGCATCACACTGGCTAACAAATTTCTGAGCATCCTGGTATAACTTTGGCCAATAAAATCCACTCTGTAAGACTTTCATGGTAGTACTATTGGCAGCGAAGTGTCCTCCCAGCATTCCTCCATGACATTCCTTTAATACTCTTTGCTGCTCAACTTTCGGTATGCATCGCCTAATTACACCATCAGTACCGATGTAGAATAAATATGGCTCTTCCCAGAAGTAATGGTGTGCTTCTTTGATGAACCGCTTCCGCTTCTGGTAATCGTAGTCACTTGGGATGGTGCCGCTCGCTAAATAATTCGCTATGTCAGCGAACCAAGGGGTTTGGCAAAATGTGGCGATAGCAAGCAGTTTTTCATCAGGAACTATTTATGTGATCTCTCCTTGCTCTTGTGGCTGGATTCGGCTCAGATCATTGGCCACCGGATTGTCCTGGCCTTTTCTGTCTTTAATCTCCACATCAAACTCTTGCAACAGCAATATCCAACGAATCAGGCGAGGTTTGGCATCCTTCTTATTAAGCAAATGGCGAATGGCTGAGTGGTCTGTGTGAACAATAGTTCGGGACCCCACCAAATATTGGCGAAATTTTTCAAAGCCATAGACTACCGCCAATAACTTTTTCTCCATGGTGGTATAGTTCCTTTGGGCTTCATTGAAGGCTTTGCGGGCGTAATAGATTGCATGGAATCGCTTTTCTTTCTTTTGCCCTAGCACAACACCAGTAGCAGTGTCGCTGGCATCGCACATCATTTCAAATGGTAGGTCCCAATCCGGAGCTTGTATAATGGGGGCAGTGATCAGTTTTTCCTTCAGAGTTTCAAACGCTTCTTGGCACTTAGAGGTCCAATGGAATTCCACATCCTTGCATAGCAGATCTGTGAGCGGCTTGGCGATTTTACTGAAGTTCTTGATAAATCGCCTGTAAAATCCTGCGTGGCCAAGAAAAGTATGAATTCCCTTTACATTGGCAGGTGGGGGCAAATCGGAGATAATGCTTACTTTGGCCCTGTCGACTTCAATGCCTTTCTGTGAGACTTTATGGCCAAGCACAATCCCTTCTGAAACCATAAAGTGACACTTCTCCCAGTTTAGCACCAGTTTTGATTCGCGGCACTTTGCTAACACCCTTCTTAGGTTAGCCAGACAGTTGTCAAATGTCCTGCCAAACACCGAGTAGTCGTCCATGAATACTTTGATGCAGTCTTCCAGAAGTTCAGAGAAGACTGAGTACATGCATCGCTGAAACGTGGCTGGTGCATTGCAGAGGCCAAATGGCATTCGCCTGTATGCAAATGTACCATGGGGGCACGTAAAGGTGGTCTTATCTTGATCTTCTGGTGCGATGGCGATTTGATGGTACCCTTAGTATCCATCCAAAAAGCAATAATAGGCGTGGCCAGCTAGTCGCTCCAACACTTGGTCAAGGAAGGGTAGTGGAAAATGATCCTTCCGTGTGGCTGCATTCAACTTCTTGAAATCAATGCATATTCGCCAGCCTTTGATTGGCCTGGTGGCGACCTGTTCGCCTTTTTCGTTTACTTCAAGCACGATGCCTCCCTTTTTAGGAACCACCTGCACTGGACTAACCCATTCGCTATCGCTAATAGGGTAGATTATTCCTGCATCCAGTAGCTTGATTATTTCCTTCTTGACAACGTCCTGCATGTGAGGGTTTAGCCTTTCACTGAGGCTGCCGACATGGTTTGTGATTTTCTTCCATCAAGATGTGGTGTATGCATTCAGCTGGACTGATTCCATGGATATCTTCTACGGACCATTCGATTGCTTCCCTCTCGCTCGTGAGAAGCTCTATAAGCTGTTTTTTCTGTGACTCAGACAGTTTCTTGGCAATGATAACCGGGCAGGTCTGCTGTGGCCTAAGGAATTGGTACTCAAGATGTGAGGGCAACTCCTTAAGTTCGCTTCTCTCCAGGGGTGGTACCTCCACACACTTAGGTGGTTGCCAATCTTGTTCTTTCTCATCCGCTTCTTCTGGCTGTATCAACTCGCTCAGAAATTCCTCGGCCATTTCCTGGGTTAATTTGACCTTGGCCAGCTATTCAGAGTCATCTTGATCAAATCTTTTGATGGCTCCGTCAACGTCGAAGGAAATGGTCTCATTGCCCCACTTCAGCTGTAATCCTCCACTATCAAAATCAAAGCTGGTTCTGGCAGTGGCGATGAATGGTCTTTCCAGGATGAGAGGAACTTTTTTATCTGCTTCCATATCCATGACAAAGAAATCTGCCGGGAAAGGGAACTTATCGACCTTAACAAGCACGTCCTCAACAATTCCGCAGGGTGCTCGCAATGTTTTGTCAGCCAACTGGATGAGTGTTCTACTGGCTTTCATATCCTGGATTCCAAGCTTGTCATAGAGTGACTTGGCCAAGAGGTTGATGCTTGCTCCCAAATCACATAGTGCCTTATGAACTTCCTGATCCTTGTTGCCAAGGCGACATGGGATTACATATCTTCCTGGGTCTTTCTTTTTCAGTGGCAAGTCGTGCTCTTCAGCTATTTTCATTTCCTCAATTTCGCAGATCTTCTCAACATCTACCTCCCTTCTTTTTGTCACTACATCTTTGATGAACTTCCCATATAACGGGATTTGAGTGACCGCGTCTAGGAAAGGAATGGTGACTTCAAGTTTTTGAAACACTTCAAGGAACTTTTCGAACTACTGCTCTTCCCGTTTTTTTACTAATCGTTGGGGGTAAGGAACTCGCCCGACGGTCTCAATGATTCTTCTGTTGACAACTTTCTCTTCTGCAGGTGGCGACGACATTTTAGGCTCGTCATCTTTGGTGCCTGATGGTTCGCCTTGCTCCCTTACTGACTCCGTCCGTTCCGCTGTTTCGGGCATTTTTAGCGGAGGATAAGTCTTTGCATTGCGCAGAGTGATTGCATTACATTCCTCCTTCCCTTTTGGACTTTTCTCCACGGTGGCCAGCAGTGCTCCTTGTGGTCGCTTGTTGACTTTCTCAGCGATCTAACCCAATTGTCTTTCAAGTGCTTGGATGGCTGTGGTGGTACTCCGCTGAAATTCTTGCTGCTCATGATGGGTTCTTTTGAGCATTTTTTCCCAGGTTTCCCCTTGTGCCTGCCTGTTTTGCCATTGCTGGCGCTGAGGTTGTTGGTATTGATTCTGGTTATTTGGTTGGTTTTGGGGATTTGGCGATTGGCGAGTTTGTTGTGGTGGCTGATGAGGAACGTTTGGTTTGTAGAAGTAAGCAGTAGTTATGGGTCGTGGGTTTTGGTATCTCATATTTGGAGGTTTATAAGGCTCAGGTTTTTGCTCATCGCTACCTTGGTTGTGATAATACTTCTGTCCCACAAAGTTAACTTCATCCGTGGCCTCATCAGGACACGTGTTAGTAGGGTGATCTTAGTCACAAATTTGTTGATTGGCCAGACGTAACGCCCCCAAATTCATAAGCCTTTGGGCTACGTTACCGCCGTATTAGCCCGCCTAGACTGGTGGCCAGTCAGTCTAAACGTTCTAATACAAGGCGTACGTACCTTCTTTGCCAGAACAATAGTAATAAGTAATTTACATTGACCAAAAGTATAGTTACAGAGATCCATCTGAGGTACAAAATATTTTACATAACAAAATGTTCTTATATTATTATAGTTCGCTCAAAGCTCATCCCGTCGTGTTGCTGCTTTTTCGGAAGGATCTACACACACAAGCACACACAAGGGGTCAGTACCAAGTACTGAGCAAGGGATACATGAGTGAGGGGAAACGGGGTAACAAGCATAATCATAATAGCGCATAACAGTAAACCATCACATCATATCACATATCATCCACACAGAACATCCACGAATGCATGTGATGCATGACCTAGCATACACCTATCTACCCTATATACAATGCATGCCTAAGCCGGCATCTAAACCTGTGGGATAGGATTCCAGCAACCCAAGGTAACTGCACATCACCCTCCAGGGTATATCTTTCCGACCCTATATCCACTTGTGTTGTGCCGCAGGACTGGGCAACCCTATATCAACCTGCTTGAATCACAGGACCGGATCCCCTACATCCAACCTGCCACAGGACCGGGTCATCACCCAAGGTAACGGCATCACATCACCCTCCAAGGTGCACCAGGAATCTACCCAAAACCTCTGCCTATGGTCCGGCGAAACCTCGCCTATGGTCCAGCGAATAACCACCTGCGAATCGTCGCTAGGATACGGATACATGGATTGGCTATATCACTAATCCACAGGAGTACTCACGCTCAACCAGCGTACATACCTCTCACGGTACCTTAGCCTATCTAGGGTATACGTCGGGTAATATCATTATCTCAATCTTATCATTAAGTCTACTCTTACCGAGTCATAAGTTAGGTCCAACTTATATCTGTGCCTGCCGGGACTTTATACGGAATCCCGGTTCCGGTACGGCTTATAACATCATAACCACAAGCCTACGGACAGAACGTCGGTTTCTCATCCATGGTCACAGGGTCATTACCAAGTATTAGATCTAATACTTCGATATGTCCAGCATTATATAAATTTCTATTAAACTTATTAAGTCCAAGGAATAAAGATCATCTTATCAGGTTAACTCAAAGGGGTACACTGGAATTCGTCCACTTACTCCCCTAACATGGCCTGATCTCTGGTTGCCAAACCTTCAGTCCTGATTGAAAGATGCCAGTCTGTGCATGATGCAGGCATAAGATGCTAGATCAATATGGCTTTGACTCGGTTGCCAGTCCGACATAGCCTTGACTGAAATAAATATGCCAGGCTATTTGGTCTGGTCTACCTATTGCAAGGCCGACATGGTCATGACTTATGACAGTTCAATTACGGTCTCGACTGTTAAGTGCCAGGATGTCTTGGTCTCGACGCCAACTGCCAGGCCACCTGAGAGGGGAAGGTAACCCTCCCGGGTATCCCGGAGCAAAGT
>MAYD01792831.1:0-13346 GCA_001909325.1 Ruellia speciosa
TGAAAACCCGAAACGAGAACTGGATTAATTACCATTTTAATCAAGGTAATTAATTAATCTGAATGAGAACCAAATTAAATCCTTAACTAAGGAATTTAATTTAATTTAGGTCCTTGACAATATTTCCTTATTATTTTTCATGTGTTAGTGGAAAAATTCCATTTTTCCCAATAACACCTTTTACCCAATTTTCTTTATTTCCTTTGGATCAAACTTGCCTTTTCCTCCAAAAACACTTTGAAGATCCTTAGAACATCAAGAACATCTTGAAGATTATCATGACCATGAAGAACACTTCAAAATTATTAAGTCCAAATTTTCAAGAATACTTTGGATTCTTAAACTCCATTCCTTAATTCTTACAAACCCATATCCAATTTAGGTTTCTTCATTCAAGAACAAGAGGTATCTTTCAAAACCCAAGTCTTTAATCCATATCACACGGCTGTTCACAGAAGCCAAAATCATCCAAAAATTCTAACAACAATTAGCCATTCCTTCCGGTATGCCAAAATCGAAGCATAATACCACAAATTCCAAAAATCCAAATTTTAGGAGAAATGGCTGTAACTAGGGCTGTCCATACTTGAATTTTTCATAATTCAATGTATGAAAAATTAAATTATATCAAGAAGCTTACCATGATGTTTTTAATCCAAATCCATTTTTGATTCTTCAATTCCAACAAATCGGGAGCATAGATTTCTCTTAATATTTCTTGAGAAATTTTTGGGTGAAATGAGAATATCATCCCAACACTGCCTTAATAATATAAGGATACCCAGCAAAATGCTAAACATCGCCTTCAGAACTTGAAATCCAAGAATTTGACAAAGGCATTCAAACTTTCGTCCAAAGCATAAAACTTTCGTCCACAGCCTTAAACTTTCGAATGGGGCTTAAAACTTTCGAACAACCCTTCAAAACTTTCGAACAACCCTTCAAAACTTTCGAACCAAGCCTTAAATGGCTGTCTTCTCACTTTCTCTCTCCATTTCCCCAGCATTAAATGCTCTGCCAGCATAATTATTACACATTTTCCCAATTCCAATGCACTTGTCTCCCACCATAAATGATCCCAATTTGATTTTGATTAATTTTAACATCCAAATTTCATCCATGCTGCCATAGATTGAAGAAAACTTTCGATCATGAAGAAAAATCAAGAATAAATTCAAATATTACTTGATTTTCTAAAATCACCCTTCTTCATAAGCAAAATTCCCCATTTTTGCTGTTAAATCTCACCTCCCACAACATTTAATATTCATCAATTTTATTCCCAGCCTTCAATTTAATTTATTTCCCCATTGGAAATAAATTACTCTTACGCGATTAATTCGACGCGTATCGAAATTCGATTTTACAGACGAGGAGTTCCGTCGATCTGTTTCCTCTCAAATTTTACTGACCACCATATTTTATGGTCCTTAAAATGTCCGTAACTTCAAAACATTGCAATATGGCTGTTGGGCCTCCGTTCTCATAATTGGCTCCAATCGGGCCATTCGGTGCCCGAACGATTTTTCAGACGGATAGTTCGGGTGCTCGGAATCATTCCAAATTTTACTGACACTCTAATATGATGATTTATAGTCTGTCCGTAAATTTTGAGCATCATCGGATCTCATTTTGGTCTCGAACCAATTTATTGAGCTTATCGGGTAATCGAGCCCAATCGAATTCACAACTGCGAGTGAATTGGAAGTCTGTACTGAATCTTTCGCATCTGAAAATATAATTATTTCTTATAATTATATTCGAGAAATTTTTTTACTCATTTTCTGAATAATTGTAACACGGGGTGTTACATTGATTGGGATGAAGACCGCAGACTTGGTGAATCGATCCACAATCACCCAGATTGAATCCTTTGTAACGCTCTTATTTCCATAATCAGGCCAGGTCACCGCCACACTTAACTTACCCTGGGGTCTATCCCTAGTCCCAACGTAAGCTCGATGTTCAGGCTCATTAATTATCTCGTCCTATCAGAGTCGCGGGATTTCAGGAAGCTACGTCCTCTCTGATCACCACCATCATACTTGGAATAAAACCCAAAATGTGGAATTCATAAATCATCAAAAGTTATTACAACCCATAGTATCAAAAGATATGTCCCACCCCTGGACTCGGCTATTTAATACAAGCCGATTACAAATGAATTATATAGATTCGAGAGACAAAATCTTGATAGAAACCTGCAACCAAATACTAGGTCAGAACAAGGTCATATATCAAAAGATTCTCTCGACCTCACAACAACCCATTGAGTAATAACTCAATCCCCTACATCACTGTGTCGGATGTGCGTCCTCACGACCTTCAGTCCCACTTGAGATGCAATAAGTAGCATCGTTAGTCGTGAGACTGAGTAGAAAACATACATCACAGATTATGCAATCAAGCATAGAATAAAGATACGAAAGGCGACATCTCCATACATGAAGCCAACCGATCCAACATAAACTCATGCAACAGGCATCGGAAAAATCATACATGACTTGAATGAAAACTTGAAAAAATTTATGCAATAAGCAGCTTAAAACATGATTTTCAAATCATGCAACAAGCAACACCTCGAACCCCCTGGCGAATCATAAGCGCACGCAAGCTCTCAAGGGTGCCATATGTATTTTTGCAAGGAACTGCTAACCTTACTATACATATGGTTAAGCCACTGGATCCCACAGACCATCTCGCGACACATCTCAAGACTCTAACATCCACGTGCTCAACAGCGTGGCACAGCATCCAATAGACCCCACTTAGCGTGCTCCACAAGACCGGGAAATCTAACAACTGATAGAGTGGAAGTGGAGAGTCAGGTAGCACCACTTGGCTGACCTAATTTCTTCAAATAATAATAATAATCTTGACAACTCCTAGGTTGCACTTGAAAGAATCACCCTTTCGCACACAACATTCGAAGTAGTGTCGATTTAAAGTTGAGTAGGGATTGTAATGCAAGTATCCAGTGTATTATAAATAATACATGAATCCGCTAATCCGCAACTCGATTGGATGCATTTTAGAGGAAAAGGGCATGGCTCCCGTGTTGCGTATCCCCCACATGGATGTCAGCTCTTCCTCCTTCTATTCTTAAATTACCGGTAAACCTCACGTACGGGGAGCTAACCCAGTGAGTAGAACATGTTACTTGGGAACTAGATTCCCTAGTGGTATTCGACTTAAGGTGATCAATCCAAAAGCATACAAGGGGCATTTCCACTCTCTATTACAGTTTACGTTTTTAAGTCTTAATGTGATGCATTAATTTAATACAGGTGATTATACGTTCATCTCGTTACACTAGTAGAAAAAAAGGCTTTTGCACCACCCCATTTGAACCGTACACACGCCCGCATCTAATGTGGGAGGTGCAAGAAGCAAAAAAAATTTGCACCGTACAAAAGTCCGCATCAATTGTACATCATTTGCACCGGGCGCTCCAGAGAAGCCCGCATCTACTGAATCGGTATAGCACCTGCCAGAGTCAATTGCACTGGGCTTGTAAGGGATGCCCAGTGCAACAGATACTACTTGCACCGGGCAAACAGTGAAGCCCGCATCTAATAGTACTAATTGCATCGGGCTCTTAAATGGCCCGCATCTAATTGTTCATTTTTTTTATAGCACCTGCATGCAAATACCCACATTCACAGATTCACATAACAGAACAGAACCAAATGTAGGCATATTCACTCAATTTCAATCATAATGATAGAACTGAAAGGAGGCAAAATATATAGAATCCATAGAACCAAACAACATACCAATACCAATACCATTTTACACCAATTTCTCATTCCTACAAACCAATACCAATACCAATACCAAAACATTGCAATACCTATACCATTGCTGCAAACAGCATACAAAACACCAAAACAGCAGACCCATATCTCATATAAAAGACTACAAAACACCAAAACAGCAGACCCATCTCTTTGCACTCTCTTTGCACCATTTCTTTTAGTAAAGTCAAGTGGTCTCCATCGGGACTTGAGAAGTTCCTCAAAGCAGTCCGCAATTGCAATGTGAATAAGATTATAAGCATAAAATGCATATGAAAGAAGACGAAATGCAGTAAATGCAATAAAAGGAGGAGAAATGCAGAAAATAAAAGGACTTCGTAAGAATGGGCATTATTTCTGACTACAACGAGGAATGCAGAAAATGCATGTGAAAGAAGAATTTAAAGAACAACTACTAACCAATTCAAATTTTGAAGGAGCGCGCGTTTGTCTGGGTTGGGAGGGAAAAAATTTCAGACTTTATTGCACCAGGTGTTATCATTCGCCTGGTGCAATAACGTTATTAGATGCGGGCTTTATAAATGCCCGGTTCAAAAGATATGACCCTGAGAAACTATTGCACCGGGCGTAGTGTAAAGCCGGTGCAAAAGGGTTTGGTGATGCGGGCCTTTATCACGCCGGTGCAAAGATGTTTTAAGGTTCGACCCTGGAGAAGCTATTGCACCGGGCGCTGTGTATGGATCGGTGCAAATGAGCACTTGATGCGGGCGCTGTGTAAGGCCCGGTTCAATTACCTGGCTTATAACACCGACTATTTCATTTGTCCGCTTCAATAGATTTGTTGAAGTGGGTTTTTATTTATGCCAGGTTCAAAAGGCTTTTTACAGCGGGTGTGTATTCTTGCCCGGTTCTATTCAGGGGGTGCAAAAGCCTTTTTTTCTACTAGCGTTATTTGCCACGACGCAACACCGGCACAACATATAACATAGTTGCCCGTTATGGCCTAGCTTAGTATTTTCGAAATAAATCCGTATTTGTGCAAGGTTCATTATGCAGTGATGGCAATCAAGCACATTAACAATTTAATTAGACTCGAGAGTCTAATTCATACAATCACACAAGAAACATTCACCACATTACAAGTAACAGAAGATTAATTAAAGTTAAAAAGTAAAGCGAGTAAAATAAGGAATAATGAAGCGAGTAATTTAAAAGGTTGTGTTGTAATTAAGTAAAGAAAGAAAGTTGGTTTAATTGATTTTAAAGTATGCGAGAAATTAAATTTACCGAGCCGACTGATATTCGGCTTTTAATTTATTTAGTGGGACTTATGGGTGCCCAGATGTGTTTTTCTTACTGTTATCAACAATTTTGAATCTTGAATAAAAGCGAACGAACGGTCCTATCAACGACTAACGTCCGGGTCACCTACATGGCGTAATAAATCTAATTAATTATCCAGTCCAAATAGTTAATAAGACTTAGACACATTAGCATTGTCTATGGATAATTAATCCAAAGGGTTAACTTAATTAAGTCCAAAAAGAACTTAAGTCCAATCAAGTCCTAAATCCCCCAAAATGCGATTTGGGTCACGGGTCTCGATTCTAACGGGTTTGGAGTGTGAAACCAAATTCATTTTAAATTTAAAAATCAAATTTATCCCTTTGATTAACATGTTAAAAATTAGTGTTCAAAACCCCATTGTTCAAATTCCCAAGTTAACTTAAAAAATTTCCAAATCCATATCCCTTGAACATTTAATGTCCAAAAACGAGATATTAGTATTTTAGGTCCATATCAACCCAATGATAAAATAAATATCAATCATTAGCCATAAATGCTCATATTAAGTCCCGACGGTGAAAAATAGTTGTTCATGTGGGTTTTGTAAAAAATCCACCAAATAAAAATTGTAAACCGTGCAAAATGATCTCCTTAACGAGAAGATTAAGAATCTAAAATTAGATTCTACAAAATCCAAGTAAAAAGTGGTGATAATGGAGCTTGGAGCCTACAGTTGTCGAGAGAACTGGAGGTCTGGAGCACGGATGGAGAAGAAGATGAAATGGAAAAAATGACTAAGTGTATCTATATATACACATGAGAGTTAAAAAGCCTAGTCTAGGGCTAGAAAATTGGATATTAAGCCAAAAACGCGACACAACCTTTCCTAAACTGCCAAAAATGGCTTCTGTCGAGATTTTGCCGTGTTTGTCGAGTGTTGGATTTGGTCTGTCGTGTGTTGTGTTCTGCTTTGCCGTGTGTCGAGTTGCATTGTCGTGTTTATGTCGTATGTCGAGTTTTTGTGTCGTGTGTCGTGTTTTTGTCGTGTGTCAAGTTGCTGTGCCTTGTCTCGCATTACATTGTCGTGTGTCGGGTTTTTGTGTTGTGTGTTGGGTTCGTCTGTCATGTTTTGCCGTATTTTTAAAACACGACACAAAAATAACAAACGCGACGCAAATCGAAAAATGCGACACAAGATAGACCCTGTCGTGTGTCGAAGTGTCGTGTGTTGAGTTCTTCAAACTCCGACACTATCTCAACACTCGACACTCGATCCTCTTGCCTTAGCACAAATTTTGCCCTCTGTCAAATGTCGAGGTGTCTCTTTGTCGTGGTCTTCAAACCTCGACCACAGTTCAAAACCTCGACAGACATGGCATTTCTTCGACAGCCTTCAACACTAGCATCCTCTAACCCTTTTCTTCACTTTTGCAATTTTTGTGGACCACAACTTATATAATTAGCATCTCCTAATTATTTTCTTGGTCCAATTGCTCGCGCAACACACTTTTTTGATTTCCTTTTCTGATTTCCCTTTTCGGAAATTGATTCATTGATCTATGAAACCTTCAATTTTCATAAATCATCATTTGGTAATTTTCCCTGTAATTACCATGTCTCAGTTCCAAGTCCTGATGATGCCGAGTCATCAATTCTGTTCGATTCCCTTTGCACTTCATAATTAATTATCTTTAATAATTAATTTGCGAAATTTTTTTTGCTTAATTTTGGAAAATTTTCTGTTAATTCGGTTTAAATCTGAATTAATTATCATTTGTAATACTGGGTATTACATCCTTGCCTGTTCTTGTTTGTGGTAATCCTGTCACAAAGTCCATTGAAATTGATTCTCATTTCAGCTGCAGGACTTTAAGTGGTTCAACTAGACCCATAGGTCTTTCGTTTTAATCTTCACCTTCTAACAGGTTAAACATCTGGCCACAAACTCGACAGTCTCTCTCTTCATTCTAGGCCACCAAAAATTCTATTTCAAGTCTTTGTATAGTTTGGTGCCTCCTAGATGCACTGAATAAGGTGTGTTATGCGCTTCCTCAAGGATTGTGCGTTTCAGCTTACTGCACTGATGGGGTATGCACCATCTTCCCTTGAATCCGAGGCTACCATCTTCGTGAATTGCAAATACAGACTGGGCCTCACCCCTCAACACCTTTTTTCTGATCTTGGCAAGTTTCTCATCCTCTACTTGCCTTCGAATAATCTCTTTATAGATTGTGGGAATGATGATCATGGAATTCAATTGCACTCCCGGACCTCCATACTCTACTAGTTTGATGTTCATCCTGCAAAGTTCTTCACACAGTTCATCTCTCAAAATGAAGAAATTCACTGTATGCTTCGACTTTCTGCTCAAGGAGTCTGCTACAACGTTTGCTTTCCCCTCGTAGTACTGGATGTCATAGCCATAGTCCTTGACAAGTTCCATCCACTGCCTTTGTCTGAAGTTGAGCTTATCTTGCGATAAGATGTACTTTAGATTCTTATGATCTGTATAGATCCTGCTCTTCACGCCATATAGATAGTGTCTATATATCTTCAAGGAATGAATGACTGTAGTCATCTCTAGATCATGAGTGGGATAGTTTTCCTAATGCTTCTTTAACTGCCTTGAAGCATAAGCTATCACCTTTCTGTTCTGCATCAATGCACAGCCAATGCCAATCTTTGAGACATCCGTGTAAATATCGAAATCCTCGCTGTCGGTGGGCAGAGTCAACACTAGCGCGATTGTCAGTATCTTTTTCAGCTCTTGGAATGCTTTCTCACATTTCTCATCCCATTAAAAAGGCGCATTATTCTTAATGACCTGAGTCATCAGTCTCACGATGCTCGAAAACTTCTCAACGAATCTTCAATAATATCCCACCAATCCAAGAAAAGCATAAATATCTATCACGTTCTTTGAAGTCGGTCTGTTTTGAACCGTTTCAATCTTGTAGGGTCCACTGACACTTCCTCTTTGGTCACGATGTGTCCTAAAAAGGCCATACGGTCTAACCAAAATTCATAATTTGACAATTTTACATAAAACTGATTGTCCTTCAGTGTCTGCAACACTTTTCTCAAGTATTCGGCGTGTTTCTCTAGCCTTCGAGAGTAGATCAAGATCTCGTCAATGAAGACAACCATGAACTTGTCCAGATACTCTCGAAAAACTTTTTTCATCAAGTCCATGAACACCGCAGGTGCATTGGTGAGTTCAAAGGGCATCACTGAGAATTCGTAATGTCCATAGCATGTCCTGAACGCTGTCTTGAAGATGTCTTTCTCTGTGTCTTAAGCTGATGGTACCCTGACCTCAGTTCAACCTTTGAGAAGACACTAGCACCTTTCAATTGGTCGAACAGATCGTCGATCCTCGACAATGGATACCAGTTCTTGATCTTTACGTTGTTTAGCTCACGGTAATCTATGCAAAGCCTCAGACTACCATCCTTTTTTTTTGATGAACAAGATCGGCGCGCCCCTTGATGAACTACTTGGCCTGATGTACCATTTATCCAGTAATTCCTGTAATTGAGCATTCAACTCCTTCAGCTCTGCTAGTGTCATTCGGTATGGTACCTTGTACATTGGTTGCATCTTTCGGACTAGATCTATTGTGAACTCGATCTCTCTCTCTCCGGTGGCATTCCTGGTATCTCCTCGAGAAACACCTCACCACTGGTTTATTCTTCAAGTTCGAAACATTGATGTTCAAATCAAAAGCTGAACATAAAAACATCGAGTATCCTTTCCTGACCAAAGTCTGCAGTTTCATTGCTGAAATGACCTTCACTGACGGTTCCTTAGGATTTTTCCTATAAGTTATCCTAGGCCCATTCTGTTTCCTTACTGAAAGTTTCTGATTGCGGTAGTCGAATCTGGCCCCAAACTGTCCTAACCAGTCCATTCCCAATATGGCGTCGACGTCGGTCAAGGGAAATTCTATAAGGTCTGAAGGGAAATTTACACCTCCTATTCTGACAGGAACTCCCTAAAACACCTATTGCAAGGAATGACCTTGCTGGAGGTAACACTACTATCGTCTGAATCTCTACTGCCGGCATCAAACCACAACAAACGAAAAAAATGAGAATACAAGAATAAACAAGAAGTGTAAGAATCAAACAGTACAAAAGTAGGTTTATCAAGGATCGAGAGTGTACCGGTTATGATGTCTGCTCTGCCTTCCGCCTTCCGCCTTCCGCCTCTGTAGGGTTGAGTACATTCAGCCTTCCCCATTGTTTAAAAGCCGGGGCTTACATGATCTGTTTTCCTCGATTCTGGGCGGTGATCAGCTGCTGCTGCTGAGTTTGTCTAGTATTATGTTTCAATAGATTGGGATAGCAACTCGAGCCATGTCCCTCATGTCCGCAGTTGTAGCACGTAAAGGAGGTCCCATCACACAAATGGCCATAGTGCTGCTTGCCACACTTTCTGCAGCTATTTTGGGATCTTTTAGTCTAGGCCATCTTGCACTTCCCCTTACTGTTGTGCTGGTTCTGATATCTACTCTGGTTCTGATGTCTATTCTAGAAAAACTAATCCTTTCGGCCTTCTGGCCTCACTGCCTGGATGGGCTGGGCATCATGAATCACGACGCCCTTATGCTTCTTCTTCTAGTGTTCATCATGAGCTTCGTCCAAACTCCCTTGTTCACTTCTCATGGCGTTGGACACTCGGAGAGGTTAGCAGCCCTCTCATACATCGCTTGCACTATCGTTAGGCCTTGTGCAGTGATAGTTGTGTGCAAGTGTGGCAGCTCACCACATTCAAAGTGATCAGCGATATATCCTTCATCCTTGCCCCAACGGGCAAGTAGTGCAACAACTCAACGAACTTAGCATGGTACTCATCAACGGACATGCCGTTGGTCATTCCATGACTTAAATTCATCCACTTTCTGCCTCATGATGTGGATAGGTTAGAATCTAGCCTTCAAAGCGGCCTTGAAGTCAGTCCAACTGAACTCACCTTCTCTGTAGATGACATCTCGAACTGACCTCCACTATCTGTGGGCTTCTCCCTCTAGATAGTATATTCCAATCTCAACCTTTCGGTCCTCGGGACATTTGGTCATTCTGAATACCTCTTGCATCCAGTTTATCTAGTTTTCAAGCTCAGAAGGATCTATCGATCCAAGGAACTGTGAAGGATTCAATCTGGTCACCTCCTGAAAAGGGTTCAACATAGCCCTCAGATTCTGTTGATTCTGATTTTAAACCAACTGGTTCACCAAATTCTTATTCTAAGTCATCTGGGCCATCATCATTGCCATCATCTGGGTGAATTGGTCCCTGAATGAAGCAACTGACACCTTTGACTGTGCATTCTGCTCAGCACCTCTTGGAGCTTGGGGAGTCACATTTTTCGCAACTCCTCCTTATGGCCAACCTGACAGGCTCTCGGTTCCTCAAACACTAGATCATCACGCTCCCTCTCAACAACGGGTCTGACTCTTCTAGGCAGCACCTACAAGATAATGAAGTGCTCGTCAGTGCTAATCGACCTAATTGTACTCGATATGGAAGGGTAAGCACCACATCGGCACTAATTTCCATACAGACATCGACCACAAACAAAGCATGCAAAAGCACAAAACACAACCCCCCGATGAATGATAGAATGGTTATGAGCCAAATGAGAGAACTTCAAATGATTTTGCACAAGATTCTTGACAAGGGCATATCGCTGAATGCAACTTTCCAGGCGGGTGCTGTGATTGAAAAGCTTTCACCCCGATGGAAAGATTGAAAAAATTACGTCAAATGTAAGAGGAAGGAAATGAGTCGTGAAAGATCTTATTGTTCAACTTTGCATTGAAAAAGAAAATAAGAAAAATTAGAATTGTGGGGGCAAAGACAAATATGGTGGAGCACACCCAAGCCCATACCTCTAAAGTGTTATCGAAGCCAAATGATACAAATAAAAGTGAAGGGAAGCTCACGCAAACTGGTGGCATTGTGAAGCTGGCACAACCAAGGTTTAAAGCTAAATTCTTTAACTACGGCAGGCATGGCATTGATCATTCAATTGTAAGCTCTTAGGAAAAAGAAAGAAGTCAATATTGTAAAAGATGAAAATCTGGTTCCAATTTCGAACCTGTTGAAGGGAAAAAACTATTCCTGGGAAATTCGGCTACTGCCGTTGTCGAGAGATAATGAAAGGTGCTACTGAAGATGCAATCTGGCAGAATTGTTACATTAACAAATGTATTGTATGTGCCAGAGAGTCCGCAAAAATATTGTGTCTGGAACTTTGCGTGGTAAACATGAATTTCAAATTGTAATAGAAGCAGATACTATTATTTTGTCTAAGAATGAAGTGTTTGTAGGCAAGGGGTATGCTTGTGATGAGTTATTGAAATTCAATGTAATGATCGTGATCACTAAAAATATCCTTTTTGCTTATTTACTTGAATCTTCCAATTTTTGGCATGGTAGACTATGTCATGTTAATTATGATTTGTTATGTTAACTAATTAACTTAAATCATATTCCAACATCCCAAATTGACTTGAAATACAAATGTGAAATTTGAGGAGATGCAAAATTAACAAGGTCATCATTTCAAAATGTTGAAAGAAGCACCAAATCACTTGCATTGATTCATAGTGATGTATGCGATTTGAAATTTGTCAAACACATGGAGGTAATAAATATTTTATTACTTTTATTCATGAAAATACAAAATATTGTTATGTGTATTTGCTTAAGAGCAAAGATGAAGTATTAGAGAAATTTGTTTTCTATGAAATTGAAGTAGAGAATCAGCTCAACAGAAAATTAAAAGATTGCAAAGTAATAGAGGTGACGAGTATGAATCATCTATTGGTGAATTTTGTGAAAAATATGGAATTATCCATGAACGAACACAGCCCTATTCACGACAATCTAATGGTGTTGCTGAACGTAAAAATTGAACTCTTAAACAGATTATGAATGCTTTAATGTGAAGTTCAGGCTTACCTTAAAATATGTGGGGAGAAGCAGTCTTTTTAACAAGCATATATTTTATGAACTTAATACCTCTAAAACATAGAAATAAAATTTCATATGAGTTGTGGAAAAGAAGGAAACCTTCCTACAAACACTTGCTAGTGTGGGGGAGTCTTGCCAAGGTAGTGGTTCCAGCACCAAAGAGAATAAAAATAGGTCCTAAAACGGTGGATTGTATCTTTATTGGTTATGCACATAACAGTACGACATATCGATTTTTAGTTTATTACTCAAAATTCTAGATATGCACAAGAATACAATAATGGAATAAAAAAATGCGTCTTTCATTGAAAATGCATTTCCCGACAAGAAAAATATTGCATCAAGTTTGGTACAACAAACTGTTGATATTATGGATCAAGAAAATCATGAAGACATTCATGATAGCGGTCATGATTATGATCATTAACCGAGGCATAATAAGCGAGTGTGTACCACCCCTAATTTTACAATCCGTAAATATTGGGGTTGTAACCGCCACACCTCACAAACAGGACACGAATCCACGGGCCCATTTGTAAAATGCCAAGGCTTAGGATTTAAAATAGTAGTAATCTCTCACCAAAAATAATATAACCTTTAAATTTTTCAAAAATAATATAATTTATAATTGTTGATAAAAATAATTACTAAAAAGTTCACGACTAGTCCAATGCAATGAAATAATTTAAAACAAATACAATATGTCTTCATTCCCCTTTCCCCATGCATGCAGCTCTACATTCTGTTGGTTTCAAACCCTGAGAAAAAGACATATACACAACATCAACGAATTGCTGGTAAGACATTCTAGTGAATGCTATAGATTATCAGTTCGTGGTACAAAAATACGATGGTGGGAATAGAGATCGATTTAACATTTTAAATCCAACACTTCATTGTATTCCAAGTATAAATATAGCGACGAACGTAATGACGGAAAAATATGAGATTTGCTCTTCATGGCTCTTCATGGCTAATCTCGTAAAGACAGAAAAATATGAGATTGCTCTTCATGGCTAGTCTCAGAAAATATGATACTGATTTTCATGGCTAATCTCGTAGTGACAGAAAGTATGGGATGAGATTGCTCTTCATGGCTAATCCCAGAAAATATGAGATTTGCTCTTCATGGCTAATCTCGTGGTGACAGAAAATTATGAGATTGCTCTACAAGCCTAACCTCGGAATGTAATACCCCGATGCCTTAGAACCTAGGAAAACGTAGGTCTTGCGCTGGTCGATCTAGAATTTCCGTCCGACGTCGTTTCGGGACCTTTTTATGTAGAGATTGGATTATAGCTTCCTAACCACGTAGCATATT
>MAYD01792876.1:0-10771 GCA_001909325.1 Ruellia speciosa
GGATCAAGATTTTGTTTCTTTTGGCTGCTCCTTCCTATTAGAGCTTCCCCCATTGATTCTTCTTCTGACGATGATACCAGGGTTAAATCGGGTGCCGTCAGGACTAACTGGCTTACGGGTGGCACTGATTCCGGAGGGACCATATTTGGTTACGGATCGGCACTAGGGCCAACCTGTTCCTCCTTCCCGGTATCTTTCTTAGACTTCTTCGCTTTTCCCCGAGGGGGTTTTGTTTCAGTTGCCGGCTCCGTTCGCTTCCTTGATTTCCCTTGTTTTTCCAAGGGTAGTTTCCCTTTCGCTGCTGGCGCAATCCTCTCCTTTTAGGCCTCACCTTGCTCATCATCCCATCCCATAAGCTTTCGCCACTCAGCTGTAACTCTCATGGAGGCGATGCTTTCAGTGTTTTCTCCTCCTCATCTAGATCAATCCCCGCGGCAATACACATCTCCTGAATCAGTTGTGGATGGCCAAAGACTTCGGTCAGAGCTCGTGCCTTTCGCCAGATGTCATAGTAGATCATGTTTGCTACATCCACAACCATGTTCCGCGTTAGACAATAAGGAAAGTAACAATGTACTAACCGGATACTTGATTGATGCGAGGTGACTAGTAGTGAGTTGAGCGTGAAATCAATGATTGGGAGTAGGCCGGGATGTACACAGCTTTTCGCCATTAAGACCTTACTTTTCCCTTGTGTGACCCTTGTGGCAACAATGACCCACATCAATTTGCTCATGATTTCAGGTACTTGGTTGGCCAGGTCCAGGGCAATGACTGTTTTGGCTGTCTCTTGGGCTCTTCTCATTTTCAGTTCTAGAAACTTAGCAATGGCTTCTGCAGTGAAATTTATCCATTTTCCTCGTATGTACACCTTTCCTTTGTTCTGGGCGAGCATGTTTGCATAGAACTCCCGCATAAGATTTCAAGAGACTTTCTCAGTTGAATGGGTGAACAGTTTGACCCATCCTCTCTCGGTCAGCCATTTGTTGATTGATGCTCCTGCAAGTTCTTCACCTCGGAACCCTCATTCCATCCAAATGTTCCGGTGGCTGCTCTGATGATATCCTTCTGAGGTGGTCACACTTGGAAACTGGTAGGTGTCGAAAGTCTTTCCCCGAGGAGCAGGACGGTTTGCCATATTGGCGAATTTACCCTTGCCTTTATTCTCTGGGTACTGTTGCTCTTAGATTTCCTATGTCGAGCGGAGAAGGAATGGCTCCATAGGGTGTTCCGTAATCAACGGGATGAGGGACAATTTTTGCCGGCGACCATCAATACTGATGTATTGGGCAGGCTGGAGTACTAAGTTGGTTTCCCCAGGATTAACTGGAAGGCTTTGACCTTCGCTTTCCTCATTATCGAATTGCAGCTCTCGATTCACCGTTGTCATTTCGTCGATGGCTTCTTCCAAATCGACTAAACTTGCTGTAAGTTGAGGCAGGGCTGTTTTCTTTAATTCCTCGATGGACTGATTAAGTTGGGATTCGTCCAGTACTTTGTGATATTGGATGAATTCCTCCTCGGTCATGTAGTCCTTTGAACCCAAAAGTCTATACAACTTTTGCTTATTGCTTGCCAGAGTGTCTGAATCTCTCTCTTTCTTTTGTTCACACAGTTGTTGTACCCTAAGTTCTTCCAAATAGACTGCCACAGGTTTCAAATTCCCACGATTGTCCTATTTTGAAACTCGTCCAGGAAGATTCAACAGTGCTGGGCTTGTCTCGATTTTGAATGCCTCCACTCGATTGCGGAGTTCCAGTAGTGATTGTTCCTTCTGCTTTATAGTTTCTTCTTCTGATAGCCCTTGCGCTTGAGTTTTTTGCTTCCTAGATGCTAGCAATTATCTGGGTATTCCTACTCCTTTGCCTGTAGTCCAGTATTCTGCACCTGGTGGAATCACAGTTCTCTATAAGAAATCAAGTTCAAAATAACAGTTCCTCCAAGCGAGTACAAGATCTTTTTGCAAGGTTCGTGCGTAACCTCTCAGTTCCGCACGGGATAGGGTAGTATTGGGGTTGTTACGCAGAAATTCATCTGGATCAAAATGGGGAATACCTATGCTTCTACCTCTTCAAACTTTTCCTTCTTCAGACTCGGGATTAGGGTTTGGGTTGGAAGATGAAGAAGCCATTTTCAAAATCAAAGGTTTGTTTCAAAGGATTTTCAGAAATCTTTTCGCGAAAATCGTGCACAGAGAGTTTCAAAATGCCGATTTCTCGAAGTAAAAACCGTTAAAGCAAAAATAGTTACCTCGAATCATGCTTTCAAAACGAGTATGATGGTGTGCGATGATCAGTTGTGCTATTGAGAAGATTTTTCCAAGAGAGTTGATTTTGAAAAAAAAGGTTTCTGAAGTTTGAGTATGGAAGAAGACTGGGGAAGCCTAAACGACAGGTCTTTATACCATCCTCTAATGATGTGACTATTGAAAAGACGCGTATTTTAATTTAATCAAATTCAAAAATCAAACCGTTGTATCCCGCCCAATTTGGGGATAGTAAGGCTGGCTCAATGGATTCGCCTGGTCTGACTTTCGCTAACTTTCTCGCCTTTGCTAGAGTTTTACCTTAAGCTTCACCTTTGTGGTCTGCTTCGCTTACCAGTTCATGAAAACAATGACCTAGAAATCAGATTAGAATGAAACAAAATAGATGAAGAATATACAAATACGGTTTAGCCATCGCGAGCGTTTTGTTTTGAGAGTCGCCAACTCGACTCATGAGTGGCTTGCTTGTATTAAACCTCACTGAGGTGGATGACTTCCACTTTTCATACTTCGCCTTCCAGGTAGTGTTTGAGCCTGTGCCACTCACCGTAAATCCTTCTGTCTGGTTCGGGTCGCGAATCCTGATTGCGCCACTTGGATAGACTTCCTCAATGATGAAGGGACCAGACCACCTAGTTTTTAGTTTGCCCGGGAAGAGCTTAAGCCTTGAATTGAATAGGAGCACATTCTCACCTTTAGCGAATTCTTTTGGCTTAATCTTCCGGTCATGAATTGTCTTGGTTCTTTCTTTGTAGATCTTTGCATTTTCGAATGCTTTCAGGTGAAACTGTTCCAATTCAGATAGATCGATGGCTTTCTTTTCTTGGGCACTCTTTAAGTCGAAGTTCAAGACTTTCAGCGCCCAGTATGCTTCGTGTTCTAGCTCCAATGGAAGATGACATGCCTTGCCAAATACCAGTTGGTATGGTGACATCCCAATCGGAGTTTTGAAGGTAGTTCTATAGGCCCAAAGTGCATCATCTAACTTGTTTGCCTAATCGCGTCTTCCTTTGCCAACTGTGGCTTCCAGAATATGCTTGATCTCGCGATTGCTCACTTCCACCTGCCCGTTCGCTTGCGGATGGTAAGGAGTGGTGATACGGTGGTGCACATTGTATTTCTTCAGCAGGGCCGAGAACCACTGGTTACGGAAGTGAGTTCCTCCGTCACTGATGATCGCTCTGGGGCATTCAAATCGCGTGAAAATATTTTTCTGCACAAATTTAATTACCTGGTTCGAACCGTTTGATGGTAAGGCTGCGACTTCGACCCATTTGGACACGTAGTCTACTGCGACCAGGATGTATAAATTCTTGAATGAAGCTGGGAATGGGCCCATGAAGTCGATGCCCCATACGTCGAAGAGTTCAGCTTCTATTTTTTGCTGCTGCGGTATCTCATCCTTCTTCCCAATATTTCCCATCCTTTGGCACGTGTCGCATTGGTGTGCGAATCGCTGGGCATCTTGATAAAGTGTTGGCAAGTAGAATCCACTATGGAGGACCTTGAAAGTGGTTCGGTTGGTAGCGTAGTGTCCACCTATTAGCCCACCGTGGCATTCTCTTAGTATGTCAGGCTGCTCGTATTCTGGTATGCATCTTCGGATTACTCCATCTCTGTCGATATGGAACAAATGTGGTTCTTCCCATAAGAAATGGCACGCTTGTTTCACGAACCTCTTGTGTTTCTGGAAATCAAAATCACTTGGGATAGTACCACTCGCCAGATAGTTCGCGATGTCATTGAACCATGGTGCTTGATTGAACGTGGCAACAGCGAACAATTTTTCATCAGGGAAGGTTTATGTGATCTCCCTTTGCTCTTTTGGTTGGATTCGGCTCAGATGGTCGGTTACGGGGTTATCTTGCCCTTTACGATCTTTGATCTCCACGTCAAATTCTTGAAGTAACAATATCCAACGGATCAGGCGCGGCTTAGCATCTTTCTTGTTCAACAAGTGCTGGATCGCCGAATGATCAGTATGTACTATGGTTCGCAATCCTACCAAATACTGGCGGAATTTCTCGAAACCATAGACTACTGCTAGTAGCTCTTTTTCAGTGGTGATGTAATTCTTCTGCACTTCGTTGAAGGCTTTGCTTGCGTAATAGATGGAACTTTCCCTCGTTCTTCTGCCCTAGCACAACACCAGCAGCCGTGTCGCTAGCGTCGCACATTAGCTTAAATGGTAAGGTCCAATCTGGAGCTTGTATAATCGAAATTGTGACCAATTTTTCTTTCAATTTCTGGAAGGCTTCTTGGTAGCTGGGGTCCATTTAAATTCCATATCTTTGCACAGCAAGTCGGTTAATGGTCTCGCGATCTTACTGATGTCTTTGATGAATCGCCTGTAAAATCCTGCATGGCCAAGAAACGTGCGGATTCCTTTTACGTCAGTGGGAGGAGGTAAATCAGAAATTATGCTCACCTTGGCCTTATCAACTTCAATGCCTTGTTGGGAAATTCTGTGACCAAGGACAATCCCTTCCGATACCATGAAGTGACACTTCTCCCAATTCAATACCAATTTGGAATCGCGACATTTGGTTAGAACTCTTCTCAGATTCTCCAGACAAGTTTTGAACATGCTTCCGAATACCGAGAAATCATCCATGAAGACCTCGATGCATTTTTCCAGTAGCTCAGAAAAAATGGAATGCATGCATCGCTGAAAAGTTGCTGGTGCATTGCAAAGACCAAAAGGCATTTGCCGGTAAACGAAGGTACCATGAGGGCACTTGAATGTTGTCTTTTCTTGATCCTCAGAAGCGATGGCAATCTGATGATATCCCGAATATCCATCCAGAAAGCAATAATATACATGACCTGTTAGTCGCTCCATCACTTGATCCAGGAAGGGTAGTGGGAAATGGTCCTTCCGAGTGGCTGAATTCAACTTTCGATAATCGATGCACATTCGTCATCCTTTAATTGACCTGGTGGTAACTTGTTCTCCTTTATCATTAACTTCTAGGATAATTCCACCTTTTTTTGGAACTACTTGCACTAGACTCACCCAATTGCTGTCGCTGATTGGGTAGATGATACTTGCATCAAGTAACTTGATTACTTCTTTCTTCACGACCTCCTGCATGTGAGGATTTAGCCTTCTTTGCGGTTGTCGATAGGGCTTGTGATTTTCCTGCATTAGAATGTGGTGCAAGCATAAAGCTGGGCTGATGCCGTGGATATTGTCGACTGACCACGCGATCGCCTCTTTCTCTTGCTTGAGTAGCTCAACTAATTTGGCCTTTTGGGACTTAGATAATTCCTTTGAGATGATGACTGGGCACGTCTGCTGTGGGCCCAGAAACTGGTATTCAAGATGTGAAGGAAGTTCTTTAAGCTCGTTTCGTTCTAGGGGTGGTTCCTCCTCACACTTGAGGGTTTGCCACTCCTGCTCTGATTTTTCCTTCTCCTCATTTTCTTCTATTTGCATTAACTCCGTTAAGAATTCTTCAGCCAATTCCCTGGCAATTTTGACCTTTGCTAGCCATTCAGAATCATCACGATCGAATTGTTTGATTGCTCCGACGACGTCGAAACATATGGTTTCTTCGCCCCACTTGAGTTGTAATCCCCCGCCATCTAAGTCAATGCTAGTTCTTGCGGTGGCGAGGAAGGGTCTTCCCAAGATGATAGGAACTTCTTTATCTGCCTTCATATCCATCACAAAGAAATCCGCAGGGAAGAGAAATTTGTCAACCTTGACTAGCACATCTTCCACGACTCCACAATGTGCTCGGAGAGTTTTGTCAGCCAGCTGGATAAGGGTCCTGCTTGCCTTCATGCTCGACATTCAAAGTTTACGTAGAGAGACTTAGGCAGCAAATTAATGCTGGCGCCTAAGTCGTATAATGCTTTGTGAACTTCCTGGTTGTGCTCGCCGATACTGCATGGGATGACATAGTTGCCTGGATCCTTCTTCTTCAATGGAAGATTTGTTTCTTTGGCCAAGTACAGCTCCTCTACTTCACAGATTCGTTCCACATCCACCTCTCTTTTTTTCACCACAATATCCTTGATGAATTTTCCATAGGATGGGATCTGGGTGATCGCGTCCAAAAACGGGATACTGATCTCCATCTTTTTGAAAACTTCTTAGAATTTCTCGAACTATTGATCTTCTCGCCTTTTAATGAGTCGCTGTAGGTAAGGAACTCGTCCTATAGTTTCAACGTTTCCTTCAGCGACGACCTCGTCCTTCTTGGGAAGCAAAGGCGATGGTGGCGCGAACTCTTCACCATTAGTTCCTGA
The DNA here is from genome assembly GCA_001909325.1 of Ruellia speciosa. NCBI lineage: Eukaryota > Viridiplantae > Streptophyta > Magnoliopsida > Lamiales > Acanthaceae > Ruellia > Ruellia speciosa. The sequence goes on from MAYD01792876.1 coordinate 6,524, forward strand.
CGATTCACCGTGCTCGCTTCTGGATTCTGGCCTTGGTTCAGGTTCAGGCATTTTAGGCGGTGGGTAAGTCTTGGTGTTCCTTAGAGTTATCGCGTTGCATCCTTATTTTCCTTTCGGATTTTTCTCAACTGTGGCTGGTAGAGCTCCCTGTGGTCACTCGTTGATTTGTTCAGAAATTTGACCCATTTGTCTCTCTAGCGCCTGTATGGCTGCAGTGGTGCTTCGCTGAAATTCTTGTGTTCCTTATGGGTCTTTTTAAGCATTTCTTCCCATCTTTCCCCTTGTGCGGGTTTGTTTTGCCATTGCTGGCGTGGAGGGTAAGTGGGTTGCTGGTGTTGATGTTGATTGGTAATAGGTGGCGGTAGTTGTGTTTGAGGTGGTGGTGGATATGGGATAGGTTTGGCTACATAGGATAAACTGGTTGCTGGTAGGTATGTTGTGGTGGTTGTGGGGGATATTGGTTTTGTTATTGGTAGTAGACAGGATTAGGTGATTGCACTTGAGGTTGTGTTATCAGGTTTGGAGGTTTGTAGGGTTCTGGTTCCCTTTCTTCATTTCCAGGACCATAGAAACGTCTCTACCCCACAAAGTTGACTTCTTCTGTTAGTTCGTCGGGACATGAGTTGCTAGGATGATCCTCGTCGCAATTCTGATTATCAATCGGATCGACTTGGGCGACGACTTCGGTTGTGTTGCTTTTAGCAGTGCTTTTAGAGGCTAGTTGCTGCTTCCGAAGGGCAAGGCTCATGTCCTTGATTTTCTTTTAAAGGTTGTCCATCTTTACGTCCTGCGACACTTCATGGCTGACTTCGTACAGTCCGTGATTACCGGTGGCTCTAGGTCTTCCTTTTGATCGGCGAGCGCGGTTTTAGGCCATCTTCTCGATCTTTGCTCTCGCTTCTCGAGGAGTTAGCTCCAACAGCGAACTGTCGGAGGCTGCATCCAACATATCCTTGAGTTTATCGAAAATCCCATTGTAGAATATGTGGATTTTTTGGCATGGACTGATTTGATGATTTGGCAATCATCCAGACGTTGCTTGTATCTTTCCCGGCATTCATACAAATCTTCTCCATCCTTGATAGTGAACTGGTTGATCGCCTCCCGTTGTTCCATAACCTTGGCTGGTGGCATATAATGCTCCAAGAATCTGGTAAGGAGATCGTCCTAGTCTTTGATGTTCTTTCGTCTAGTGAACCAAGTTAATGCCTTTCCTTCAAGAGAGAATGGAAAGAGATGGACTCTCTTTTCATCTTCAGTGATACCGTTCAACTTGACTGTTCCGCAGATTCACAGAAATTGTTGGATATGATCATATGGGCGTTCAGAAGGTCTTCTGCAAAAGGGGTTTCGCTCCACCAGGGCTAGGAGTCCTGGCTTGAACTCATATGATCGCCTTTCAATTCATGGTTGATTTACTTCCAACAAAGATGGATCAATGTATAGTGCAAGGTTTTCGGCTATTAGTGTATCTTCCTCTTCTTCGTATACATCATTCAGCATTCGTGAAGGGCGAGGTTGTGGCCTGGGCGGCCTTCCAGCATTGTCTCGTCGGATGTGCGGATCAAGATCTTCTTCATTCATATCGTCATTGCCCCCATGCTGACTGTGTTCTGGAGTTCTTATTGGAGGGTCTGGTGGTTTCCTTTCAACAGCATCCATACGATTTCCCAAGTGTTGCAACTGCTGTTGACTTCCCGTGAGAATAGCAGTTAGATCATGTAGATTCAAATGATTAGGTGGTTCTGCCATAATGTTGGTTTGATTATTGTCGGTTATGTCCAGATCACGGGTGCTTCTTGTTCGTCTTAATCTTCTTCTGAAAACTCTTTCTAGCTCCAAATAGGGTGGAATGAGTTCACCTGCTCTCCTAGACATAAAAGAAATCAGAAATTAAAAAGTTCAGAGTAATAGTTGGGCATGATATTCTTATGCATTTCATTGTTCAAAGGGCACTTGATTGCTGTCTCAACATTCCCCGGCAACGGCGCCATAAAGCTTAGTGACCACTCGCTGTGCACACTTATTTCTTTGTGAATGGTTCCCTTTGAATCGCAAGCGTACGAGTCTGTGGTAGTATAGCTTTAGTTTATTCTCTTTTTACTGGTGAGTTCCAGGTCGAACACAGGGAATGTTGAGTGAATGCTAACCAATTGATCAATGAAAATTCTAAGAAGTATTAGCTGTGAATATGACAGAATGGGTTTGCCGTGGCAAGAGAAATGAAAGTGCGAATGCAGGAAATTAAAGTGCTAGCGATATTAAATGCGAGGAATTGGATGCAAATGTAGAGCGTAAAATCAGGAAGCGATAAAAGTAATAAATGGCAAAGTGCAGTTATATAGAGAAAGTGAAGTGGTGCCCGAAGTATGGCGAAGGTTTCTGGCGAACTAATTGGCGAAACTCAACCTCCTTGAGTCTATCTCTGGCTTTCGCCCAAGACTTATGCTGGTTTCCCAGTCTGTGGTAGGTCGTGATAACTTATCTTTCCTTGAGATAGGTGCTCGCACCACTCTTTTGAATGGAGACTCTGACTGTCTGTTCCAGATTTCCCTGAGAACTACAGAAATATGCCTTTATCCAAGGAAAGTATAAAGTTCTTTGGTTTCTCACCAACCAGATCTCAGATTCCCTTCTTAATACTTCGGGGCCACTTCTAAGGAATTTAGTCACTCATATTTAATGTGATGCAGGAAAGAGTAATAATCATAAGGGTAATCATACTGGTGCTAATACTTTGAAATAAAGATAAAGCGGAAAGGAAGAAAGATTAAAGCTGATGCAGTAATTGAATTAATTCGAACAATTAGATAAATTTAGCAAGATTAACCAAAAGAACGAAAAGGGTTTCCAATTCATTCAACTTAAATTCTGAAAAGCAATTAAACAGGAGAGGTTGTCCACGGTTGAGGTTTCCCTCCTAACCGATTCAATCTCGTCTCCAACAAGAATTGAAAACACAAAGATGCAGAAATTAAATTGTGTCCCTAGATCACACACATAATACACTCTCTGTGTATTCCTCCACTCTCTACCTATCCTTCACACCAACTATATCTCACCACTTTTGATGGTGTTGAAAAGTTTCCGATCGATCGATGTTTCCACCGATCAATCAAGCCCCCTTTATTTAATGCAATTTCCAGGGCTATTTATAGGCAGGAAATGAGTGTGATTTTAGGGGTCTGTATGGTCGTCATATTCTTTCGAGTTCCAAGGCAGTAATCATTTCGCTGCAGACCTGCAGCTTTTCAGAAGTGTCAGAATGTCAGGTTCACTACCAAGAGAGGTTTTCGCCTTCGCCAAGATCTGGATTCCAACGAACCTATGACAAAAACTACACAAAAACCATTAAATTGGCTCGCTCTAGGTGAGAGCGAGGTGAAGGGGCTAATGTCGCCAATTATGCTAAAATCTGCAGCAAAACAAGGGTTCGCCATGGTTTCTTTAGCGAATTATGACCAAATGATAGCGGTTTTTCGACCCCTATCACCAGAAAATCTTTTCTTCCTAGTCTTCTTCTATCAACAAAAACTACCCTCGATGCTATGCTTCCCTCTCGGTATTTATAGAGAGCTGCTAAATACAGAGCTGCTTAATTGCTCAAGTTCATGAGCTCCCACTAACTTAGTGGGGCTGAGGCAGTCTTCGGATGACATGGGCTCCTTCAGGTGGCCTACGAGGCGTGTTCAGATCTCTTGGATTGAGAATGTTGGACCTTCTCATTTGGGTTGTTAGGGTGTGTCTGTACCTATTGGGCTAAGGTGTACAAGATGCTAGTAGGTCACTTAGGTTGTAAGATGCTTAGACTACTCGACTTGCACTTAGGCCTTAGTCCAATTACGAATGACAACATTGGGCTTTAGGAATAAATGGGCCCATCAAAATTGATGATTAAATTTATTTTTTATTTTTTTAAAAATATACAATGCTAATTTGATTCAATAGTATTACGTTTAATCAAATCACTTAATTGTGAACTCAATTTACTTATAATATTCCAACCACTTAATCAACCAAGTGATTGCATTTTCAATTATCAAACTTACTTAATGCATAAGTACTTAATTTATTAAAATTAATTAATAAGTGATATTATCAAACACAGAGCTGCTAGGGTGCGGGTAACGTTTTTTTGAATCAGTATAACATTCCATTTTTCTGTGCTAAATTACATTACAAAAACTACTGAAATGCTAGGTAAAACCTACTGAATTGTACTATAAAACCTGCTACAAATAGTGAACT
>MAYD01792912.1:0-17630 GCA_001909325.1 Ruellia speciosa
GATCGTGAGACACTGGGAAATATAACCATAAATAATATCCCAGGGTCCTTTTAAAAAGGTATGCAACATATATCGAGTTCGTATAATGACATGATATGCACAATTTCAAACGAATAAGAAATGAGCAGCTTAAAAGTATGACTTTGAAATTAAGCAACAAGCAACACTCGGGCTCCACTAATATCGGGAGGCGGAGTGCTATACATGTGTGTACTTGGAGCTGCGAGCCAAGTGTATACACGTATAGTTAAATGCCGGCCTCGCATACGGGTGACCCACGGCACAACTCAGGACACCATCAACGTGTGCAATGCGGACAGTCCCCACAAATCCGGAAAACCAGGTATTCAAATTGGATTACGAAATCTATCTCAGCGAACCAAAGTCCAATGCAGATGGAATCACCCGATCGATACAACAGGACAGATGCAACATTAATAGAGGTGAGAAGGAACTAATGCTAGTTCTTAGCTTCTCAAAAATAGAGGGCACCATTCCTCCGCTTGGTTCGACCGAGACATCAGCTGTATTCTGTTCATCTATTCTTAAATCACCGGCAAACCTCGTGTAAGGGGAGCTACCCCCGACGAGTAGAACAGGGTTACTAGGAAAGATCGTTTCCTAGTTTGAAAAGGCTTAAGGCGATCAACTCAAAAACAAGCGACATATCCTCTCATTAATTCAGTGTACGTATTTACGTCTTTTAGAGGATGCATTAATATTCGATTAATGATATTGTTCCTCTTCGTATTCGCCCCAAATCCTTCTTGATACAAGGGTATTGTGAACCACTCGATCAAGTACGAGAATGCTTAGTATCTTGCATGCCAACCAAGTCAAGAAATGGAATATTATGCATATGGAAGCAAAGCACGCAAGGTCACGGAATAACACATTCATCGATAAATAAATTCAAGCTAAATATAATAAAGTTGAATTTAAAGGCAAAATCATAAAATGCTTCATGGCAAGCAATATATTCAAATTTACCCCACCAAATAATATTTGGTACTTTAATGGTTTAAATGGGACTTATGGTTGCCCGATGTATGATTTCATATCTTAATCAACAGTCTTAAGATTCTCTACAGCAAAAGGAAACACGCGTCCTAAAAGCTGCTATCGATCGAGTTGCCTACGAGGTGAAAAGAACTTAATTAATTATCCGGTTCGAATAGTCAATAAGACTTAGACAATTCAACATCGTCTATGGATAATTAATTCGATGAACACCTAATTAGGTCCAAGAGTTCTTAAGTCCAATGGTTTCAGTTCTAAAGTCCAACTATCGAATCGGGAAGTGCAATCGTTGCAACAAGTTTGGACTTATAAAGTTTATTATCAAAACAAGTTAAAACCCCTTTATATTCAAGAATAAAACTCTTGAATATATATATTTATAAAAATTAAGGGTATTGGCCCTTATATGAATTTATTCCAATAAATGGAATGTAATTCATTTCACAAAAATCCCTTTGAAGATAATAAATCCCAATTTATTAATTAAAAGGAGTTTAGGTCTTTGGACCCTTTAACAAAAGATATCAATCACCAACACTTAGAAAATTTCTAAGTCTCATACCCAAAAATCAATATTTTGGCCAAAAATCAAATTTATACGAATGTGATAAAAATCTCATTTGTAGGTTTTAAATAGTCCATTGATATCATTAAAACAAGATTCATGAACAAAATCTATAATCCTACACAAACTGTGAATAGTACTCGTTCAAATGGGTTTGAGTAGATTTTATCAAATTAAAAATATAATCCAACCAAAATGTAGGCCTAAGTGTGGGGAACAAGAATATATGATTAGATTTAAAATTTACCAAGTAATGGAGGTGTAGACTACCTTTGAAGCTTGCGGTGAATAGTATTTTAGAACACTGGAAATAATCTGGAAGTTGAGGAAAGGTGAAATGAAGAAGAAATCCCTTAAGTCTAGTATTTATATCCAAAGGAATAACTAGACATCAAGGTACTATTCATCCAATTGAATTCCGTAATCCAAGAATCATAACCTTGCCTCTGGGTCGCACATTTTAAATTCAGAAACATGAGGGTCGCGCCTTTTGATCCAAATGTCGCGAGTTTTAAGTCTTGTGTCGCGGGATTTAACTCTTGTATCGCGAGATTTAACTCTTGTGTATTCCCATGCCTTAACCAATTTTCTTCTCCCTTTTGGAGTTACTGTTCAATGTCGCATAATTTACTTTTCCTTAAAGCCAAAGCTCACGACAATCACCAATCTCTGAGTGTCGCCCCACACTGCTACTGTTCACTTTTGAGTATTTTATTGTCAATACTCTTGTGTCGAGATTTCACTATTCATCATATTACTACATGTAGCCCCTTTGTAAATTAATTGTATTCTCCCAATATAATTAATTTATTGGCTATTTCTTTAAATGTGATAAATTTATCTTAATTAATTTCATTACTCGAAATTAATTTATTTATCACACCGGATTAATTTCTTAATTTAAAGGAATTTAATTAAGCACCTTCAATACTCAATTTCTCTGCAACCTTAAATTTATTTTTAATCCGTTTTGATTTATAGAACCTTCAATTCTAATAAATCATTCTTTGGTAATTTTCCCGGAATTATCACAATTTCTGTTTACCCGATCCGATGCTGTCGAGTCGTCGATTCTGTCTGATCCCTTTTTCGCTTTCTGTAATTAATTATCTGCCATAATTAATTCGCGAAAAATTCTTACTGAATTTCAGGGATGTTTATCTGTTAATCTGGTTTAATCCGAATTTAATGTCTCGTATAATACTGGGTATTACAGGAGTTGACGCTACATAACGGATTTTATTTTTCGAATTTTGGTTCAATACATTGTTTTTAGTAGCTTTTATTGAGCTCGGTTTTGTTAGAGCCATGTGTGGCTAGGCACCAAGTTTGGGAACCCTAGGTTTGGTTGTAACCGAATGATGATTTAACTACTTACATTATTTTCTTCGATTTTTATTTTATTTAATTGAATATTTTATGTTTAGAAATTCGGTCAGTTTCTGCAACTTCTGTTTAGAACCCATCTTCAATTTTGGAAGGATATTAGATAAGAAATTCAATTGGATAACATAACATATGGGAGAACAGACTAAGGGAACCAATATGTTGTGTCAATTCTAAGTTAGATAGGTCGAGCATTTCGAGAGAATACTGAATTGTAATACCCCGCCCAATTCAACGCCGACATTTCCCCTTACCGATTTGCGACGTAGATAGTCCGACGGGAACTCAGGACACGACTTTAAAAGAATTCTGGGAATGGTATATTCAACCAATGCCTCTGAGATTGTACAAACAGATTTCTTATTGAATTAGCTTTCCAACGCAACTTGCGGATCTCAAATCGGAGTTCGGATGAAGAAGTTATGGCACGAAACGCGCGGACTGCCAGAGCTGCCGCGACCATGCGGTCCTTGGCGCGGTCCTCGTCAACCGCGCGACGGATAGCACCTTTAGTGGGGGTTGGTTTATGATTTTATTTACTTATACACTAGTATTGCAGCCATTTACTCATTTCCACTCTCTCACTTAAAAGTGGATCACTTAGAATTCTAGAGAGAGAGATCATGAAGAAGCAAGGAGGTGGAGGATGATTTATCAAGGGGGTCACTTATGCCGGACAGACTGATTCGACCGTGTTGGGCAACTGAGCATATCGGATGAGGGACCATCTCGAGGGTATTGGAAGTCCACGTGAGCAGTGGGTTCGAGTTAGTACGAGGTAGTCAGCGGGCCGAGTTATGCAGTGGTGGCGCACACTGAGGGCAGATTCGACTAGGCTGCCTGAGCACGATTGGGATAGATTTATCGATCAAATGGGGGACCACTCTTACTCTACCCCGCCGGGTTTCGCGCTGCCAAGTGTGAGGGGTTCCACACTTTTGTTCAAGCCGATTAGATGGATGTCATGGCATACTATCACCGGTTCATCGACCTAATGCGACATGGCAGGGATTTGGTTCTGGATGACAGAGCGAAGGTAAGGAAGTTCGAGGGGGGTCGTATCCTACCATTCGACTGGAGTCCAGGAGTACGACACTGCATGCAGCGTATGAGAGAGCACTATTCACAGAGCAGACCGAGCGGGATCGACAGGCATACTTTGATCGGAGGAGAGTTGGAGGGGACCGAGGACAGAAGCGTGGCGATAGTTGAGTATTTCAGGGACAGCGACACCAGGATTCTAGTCATGGAGGAGACAGATCAAGGGGAGCACCAGTGCAGCGATCGAGTTCGAGGAGTGGAGATAGCAGCCGACGTGGGATATGGTGTTACCAGTGTCAGGGATGGGGCCATTGCAAGCAGAATTGTCTGACATTAAGCGTGGGATTGAGCATGAGATCTTCGGCGACGGGGGACAGAGGTGCAGTGGGACAAGACAGTGGAGCACAGTGCTTTTATTGCTGGGGTTATGGACACAGGTAGCCGAGTGTCCTGGGTTTCTTCGTGACCGAGCGCAGCAGTGGGGACAGCCTAGAGGACAGGTTCGAGGGGAGAGTTCCCACATACAGTCAGCATTGAGGGGAGAGGTGATGTGAGGAGCGCGACGGGGTGTGGTGAGAGCTGAGGAGGTAGAGCAGCATCCGGACGTGGTGACAGTTGCATGGTATCACCGTTGCTCGAAGATTGCTTAGTGTTTAGGGCATCATCAGATTTACATCGCTGAGCCAGATCGTCCAGTTACAACATTTCGCACATGGCATTGTCATCAACGGTATTCTAGTATACTCGCCTACCTCTCAGGCCCACGAGACACATCTGAGGGAGGTGTTGATTGTGTTTCGAGAGCCTCAGCTTTACGCTAAGCTCTCGAAGTGCGACTTCTGGTTAGACCGAGTTTCATTTTGGGCATGTGATGTCCGTGGAGGGTGTATTAGTGGATTCGACAAAGATAGAGGCGGTAGTTAGTTGGGCAGCACCGAAGGATGTATTCGAGATTCGCAGCTTTTAGGGAGGGCAGATACTATCGACGATTCGCTCATCATTTCTCGAGTACTGCGATCCATGGACACAATTGCTACGGAAGGATGTTCGATTTCAGTGGTCTGCAGAGTGTGATTCAGCTTTCCAGGAGCTGGAACAGAAGTTAGTAGAGACACCAAACTTGGTCTTACCAGACGACCCGGGAGAGTACGATGTACACACAGACGCGACATTGTTAGGATTAGGGTGTGTTCTTATGCAGAAAGGACATGTGATCGCATACACGTCGAGACAGTTGAAGCCACATGAATAGAACTATCCGGTACACGATTTGGAGATTGCGGCAGTGACTCATGCACTCAAGATATAGCAACAATACCAGTACGAATCAGTTTGTAGGATTTATACTGACCACAAGAACCCATTTACACAGCATGAGTTGAATAAGAGGCAGCGCAGATGGTTAGCACTAGTAGCCGATCATGACCTAGAGATCATTCAGTAGGAAGGTAGAGCGAACCGGGTTGCAGATGCTCTGATGTAGGAAGAGAGTTAGGCTGGACACGGTAGTAGTGACCCCGAGGATATTGCGAGAGTACAGCGAGCCGAGATTGACATAGTAGCTCACGGAGGGGTACATGAGCAGTGAGCGCGATGACAGTTATACCGTCAGTATTAGAGGAGATTGAAGGTTATCAGTTTCAGAATGACCGGATTCAGGAGATACGACGTTGAGTGGAGACTGGGCAGATTCAGATATTCCGGATTGATGCTTTAGGGATAGACAGAGTGCATGACTAACCCTGTGTACTGTTGAGTCGATCAGAGTTGAGGGCTTGTATATTGCACGATGCGCATCGTACTACTTACTTGATCTACACAGGGGTTACGGAGATGTACCGAGATCTTCGACGGACATGTTCGGAACTGCGTAGGAAGAGGAAGTTGCTGAGTTCATGGTTTGATGTGGAGTTTGTCAGTGTGTGAAGGCGGAACATATACGACTGATAGCACTACTGCAGCCACTACCAGTGCCAGACTGGAAGTGGGATTCAGGAGCGATGGACTTTGTGACAAGGCTTCCACGTACACGACGGGGGTGTGACACCAGTTGGGCAATTGTGGACAGATTGACCACAAGCACCACATTCTTTCTGATGCAATTGACTTGGTCGGTGGAGCAGCTAGCCCAAGCGTACATCCGACAGGTCATTACTCGTTTTGGGGTACCGAGGGATATAGTATTGGATAGGGATTCTCGATTTCATCTAGATTTTGGACAAAGCTTCGGGCAGTTTTCGACACGCATATCAGCTTGAGCACCGCTTGGCATCCTATGACAGATGGTCAGACAAAGTGTACGACACAAACTCTAGAGGATATGCTCCAGGCATGTGTTCTAGACTTTTGGGGTTGTGGGAAGATCGGATACCGTAGTCGAGTTCTAGCATAACAACCAGTCACCACTCCAGCATTCACATGGCTACATTCAAGGCACTGTGTGGGCGCAGATGTCGTACACTGTTGAGTTGGGAAGGGTATTCCGAGCTGATGGTTGTTGGACCAGAGATGGTTGAAGATACTACCCGACAGGTCAGATTGATTCAGGACCGGATGAGAGAGGCACTGGACAGACAACGTAGCTGTGCTGACTTGCATAGACATCAGTGGCAGTTTAGTCCCGGGGACCGTGTGCTCCTACGGGTATCCCCCATAAAGGGGGTGAGGGCTTTGGGGATCCAGGGAAAGATAAGCCCTCGCTGCATCGGACCTTACGAGAGTACCGAGAGAATGGGGAAGGTCGCTTATTGACTAGCCTTCCCGAGGAGTTGGCAAGTGTTCATGACGTTTTCCACGTTTCGCAGCTTCACCGTTTCATATCAGATCCTCCTGTATAGTGGCTCCAGATGCTATAGAGTTTCGACCCAACCGTGAGTACGATGAGGTTCCGATTCACATTCTTGACACTCAGATCCAACAGTTGAGACGTCGCAGTATTCTGATGGTAAAGATATTGTGGTCACGGCACGGGCAGTAAGATGCGACTTGGGAAATAAAGGAATTCGATGTGCGCGGAATATCCCGACCTGGACTTATGATCTTCTATCTGAGGCATGTCAGAACTTCTCTACTGAATTCATTTCGGGGATGAAATGATTTTAAGGGAATGAGGATGTAATACCCCGCCCAATTCAGCGCCGACATTCCCCCGTACCGATTTGCGACGTAGATAGTCCGACGGGAACTCAGGACATGACTTTAGAAGAATTCTGGGAATGGTATATTCAACCAATGCCTCTGAGATTTTAAAGACATATTTCTTATTGAATTAGCTTTCCAACACAACTTGCGGATCTCAAATCAGAGTTCGGACGAAGAAGTTATGGCACGAAACACGCGGACTGCCAGAGCTGCCGTGACCATGCGGTCCTTGGCGCGGTCCTCGTCAACTGCGCGGCGGACATCACCTTTAGTGGGGGTTGGTTTATGATTTTATCCACTTATACACTAGTATTGCAGCCATTTACTCATTTCTACTCTCTAACTTAAAAGTGGACCACTTAGAATTCTAGAGAGAGAGATCATGGAGAAGCAATGAGGTGGAGGATGATTTATCAAAGGGGTCACTTAGGGCTCAAATTTCGTGATGAAGGAATGGGATTTGGCTTCTGCACTCTTCAGGTAAGTTGTAGATCTCGTCGAGAAATCTCGTCGAGTACTTCATTTTTCTCAGTTTAATTTTTGGATTTGGACTTCGGAGCTAGGAGATATCAGCCTTCAAAGTTTAGAATGTCTTGCTGTCACAGTTTTTGGAATAAGCAAGGTGCTGAGTTGGGGAGCCGTTTTGGACGTCTTGCACCAAGAATCTCAGGTTGGTGTCTTCTACAAACTTGTAGTATTCTTCTTCTGGTTTCTAAAAAATTTTTCAGAATTCCGATCGGACAAGTTTTGAATTCGGTGGACTTCTTTGAAGCTAGCTGTATCAACAAATTTCAAGATTTTGAATAAACTGATAGTTGACTTGGGGGATGATTTTGGGCATCTTGTGCTGGGAATTTGAGGTCAGTGTCTTCTACAAACTTGTAGTACTCCTCTTCTAATTTCTGAAATGTCTTCCTGATTTCTGATCAGATAAGAATTGAATTCAGTGAAGATTCTTGAAGTTCGCTGTTCTTCACTTTGGGCTAGAATTTCTCCAAAGTTTGGGCAAGTGTTCTACATGCTTCATCACCAGGAAAGGGGTCGTTCATTTTACATTTAGGCTTTTTTTAGGGTGTTTTTAGGTTCTGGACATTTGCATGTAAGTTCTGACCTTCGGATTGTCGAACGGTCGGGCGCGCGGTCCTTCGGAACCGCGCGGCCCTCATTGACAGACCGTGCGGGCTCGCGCGGTCGAGATGACGTGGTCTGTGTGGACCGCGTGAACTTCAGGTCCAGACCGCGTGGGGTTTAGTTTGGGTAGAATGTGATTTTCTTGTTCCTATGCTTGCATTATGACTCCTTAGGCTAGTGTAATCTAGTATATGAGGTATTGGGGGTTGGGAGTAGACTTGTGGATCTGACATTGTCTATCCTTATCACTTACGTACGTTACGACGTAGTTGCAATAGGTGTTTCACCTAACTCTTGGGTATCTTTCTGTTATGTGTTAACGTGGGCTGACTTGGGCTTGGGGGTTTTTACTTGAACTGACGTGTGGCTGTTGAGCTTTTGTGTGAGTGGGTAATACTGTTGTTTTGACCCGTTTGGTCTCACATGTGTGTTGTAGTACGTTTGACGCGGTTTTGACCATCGGCCCCAGGTGGTGTGTGTTTTGTTAAAAGGCTCCGTTTGGGCAATCCGGGTGTATGCGTGTTGATGTCATGACGTGAGATTGGTTGTTTTATGACTTGGGCTGGGTTGGCTGGTTTGTTGATGACTTTGTGGTTTTGGTGTTACTGGTTTGGCTATGTTTTCCTTCGGGTGGGCGAGGCCCTGATGATTGGGCTTGGTTGAAGTTGGTATTTCGGGACGGACTTTGTGCGTGTGGGTTATTCGATGATAAATCCTCTGGGGACGTTTTAGTGTGTGTGAGTATTTTTATGAAACTGACTCTCTGAAGTGTGTGTTGCAAACCCAGAGTGGGTTTCTTGGTATGTGTGGGCGTGATTACTGACTTATGTGCGTGTGCTTGATATGGTCTTGGGCGGGCCAGAGAACGAGCCCCTGTTACTGATTTTTGGATACCCATGTGATAGGGAAGGGTCTTGAGCGGGCCGAGAACGAGCTCCTTTGTTGTTAGTCGCGTGATAGGGATATTCTGTGCTGCATTTAGGATAGATAGGTGAACGTTAGGATTTATGCATCACGAGCATTGCACTTCATTCCTTACAACTGTTAACCGAACGCTTGGTATAGGCTGGGTGAGTTGGTTAATGGTGTAGCTTTCCTTACTTATATTCAACTGTTAACCGAACGCCTAGTATGGGCTGGGTGAGTTAGTTAACGGTGTCGCTTTCTTTATTACTTTATATATGCTATTATTGGACTGTTGTTGTACGTAGGGGATCCCTTGCTCAGCGGTGACTGACCCCCGTGTGTTATTCTTTCAGGTACACTTGATCAGCATGATTAGATCTGGGATGGGCTGAGAGAACTATAGTTTGGGTCGTTTGAGTGTTGGTTGGTGTGTAATGTGACTATATGTTTTAGATCGTAGTTTAATTCTCGCTCCTAGGCGGTGGACATGCGTTGTACTTTACTTTATGCTTCTGTTGGCGTGTATTTGTCTACTTGAACTTGATCATGTATCTACTTGGTTAATGCTTTTCCTTAATCAAAAATTCTTAATCTCAGATTTGGAACCCTGTGTGCTTACGTGTCTATGTGATTTTATTGTACCTGCCTGGTGTTAGCGAGCCTAGATTACTTGGCCACGAGTCTAGGTTAGCCAATACGGCGTGGCGCACCTACTGTGATAGGTGGGGGCGTTACAAATTGTTTGATTTATCTTTGAAATAGGAAATTGATTAAAAATTGATTACAACGGGAATTAATTCATCAGTAGATAACATGAAAATCTAAGGAGCCCAACTTCTAAATCTTGAATTTTGCTTACTTACAACTGTGTTGGAAAGCTTGTCAAATACTTTCTTTAAATTTATCACATAGGGATTTTAAGCTCCACATCACTATTGAAAATTGCTCTTTACGTTATTTTGTTGCAAAGAATACACATGTATAATTTGCCTATTTTCATCTATTCCCTGTGGAATACAACCTAGAACTCATCCAGTTATTACTTGGACACCATACACTTAAAGGATATTCGTGTTGATTAATTTTGATCGGCCACGGGGCCAATTCATGTTGTCCTAAAATATAAAGAAAAATAAAATTTAAACGGTTAACTGAAATAGTACCAATGGATAATAAATGTTACAAATGTGAAAAATAATGTACTTGCCATCAGCCTGTATAGTCATAGTCGGTCTCCCATCGCGTGCTACATTCGTAGGCCTGCCCACTGCGTTGCCCTCCCTAATATCTGATGATGAACCTGGATAGAATGAAAATGGTAAATTAAAACAATTATAAAGAATATTTAATTTCATATGAACAGTACAAGTTAAATAGAAAAATCTTAAATACCTGAAACCTCGCCTAAATCCCACAGCTAGTCCATCGATGGAAGGGGCATATGGAGGTGCCTATCTACGTAGTACCTCCTACCTCGCTTTGCGGATCTTCCGCTACATATCCAGCTCATCCTGTGACATATGGTATGGTAGTAGAAATAACAAGTATATGTTATCACTGACACAATAATTAAGCACATCGAATAAGATAACATGTAACTCTAAATTTGTTAGGATGTACAAATGGTTGCTAGATATCGTGTAAACTTATTATTGTAATTTGTAAGTCGTAATCTGTCATGCAATATCGCAGTCTTCGTCACTTGTGTCCACATTCATGCCATAGGAATAGTATCAGGATCGATAGATGTTTGTGCCTTCTTCATCATCTAAATCCCCTTCATCCGATTGGTCAATTTGTAAGCCATCTTTTTCTTCGTCGTACCCATCATTTCTCTCACAGGCAGCTGCCAAATTATTATAGCCTTCCACATCAACACTTTCAATTCCACACCCATCTACATTGTCCTCTTGAAATGTTTAGTGCGTACATTTCACCCTTTCATCCCCTCCTGTCATTTGTATCCACCTACGAGGCCTCACCTTACACATGGCCAACCAATCATCCTTATCCCTTCGCATACATGGAAATGACGCATAACAAACCTGCTCCTCCTGTAGTCCAAGTATGAATGACTCATAATTTCTTAGTTTCTTTTTTTTATGAACCTCACGAAATCATACTTTTCATGTATCTTAGTTCCGGAGCCATTTGCAGGGTCATACCACTGGCAATTAAACACGACACACCGTTTTATTGGGAGGGCGGGAAACTCTACTTTTATAATCTCTTCGATTCTACTCTAATAATCCAGACCACCTCCTAAGATACACACCCCGCTATTGTATGTAGCTCTAAGTGTCATGGTTTTCTGTGTGGAATCGATATCCACTGAAGCACATAGTGTATGTGACTACTTCAATTATTGGGTTGTGCGCGATATCACGAATTATGCGATCTAATTCCTTTTGCTCGCATGCCTGCACGTTTAGTTGATAATTTAGACTGTCATTGCTACTAACATATTTGTGTTTATTTATCTTAAATCTATTGTGCATAACTAATTTAGTACGTACATAGTGGAAAAACCACGTCAAGAAGTTATTATGTAACTCTGAGGTAATTTGGACATCACTAATACTAGGATTTCCTTCTCGTAGTGATCCTTCAAATTTCCTAAGGCAGCGGAAATGTTATTTAGTTCACCTTTTTGCTATGCATAATGAATGGATAAGTAATACATACTTGTGGATTGTCTTTTTCTCTTCTAATGTTAAAAATCATGTCTTCTTCTTCCATTGTAACCGTACTGGGTGCTTGAAAATACTGACAGTGTACTCCCTTGGTATTGAATTCCCACCATCATCCTAACGCGGTACATTCCCACCGCGAGTAAAAACATGTTGGTTCAAAGCAATACGAACAAAAAATGTGGCCTATCGCACCAAATATGCATTACATATTGACCCTTCCACATATGCCTTTTGTTTCACCATTCATTTGGGCCAGTTTCAAAATTTAATGTTATAAATTCTTATGAAGAACACAATATAGTTTTAAGATACTTCTTATTGTATAAATAGATACCTCTCGAATGGATACATCCAACGAAACTACACTGGTCCAACAATTCTTGCCTTGTATGATAAATGGATAGGGAGGGTTTTCCATACTATTGAAGAATTCAAGAATAAATATAGTCTCTCGTTTGCACAATATTACTACAATCTCACTGCTCAAGCTATTTATGTTGCTTATGGTTATCACTCTTGAGGTCAAGCGACGGAAGAAGTTACTGAGCTCTGTCAATGCTTCTTAGACTGCTTTGGGTAATAGTTTACGAACCCAATCAGAATAAGTCTCTATATAAAAACATGACAATTATGACTTTTCATTCTGAATATCCTATGCTTTGTCATATCTACACATCGACCTAAGTTTGATGTGCATCCGTCTGCCATTTTTAGGCTCTTAACCTAGTTTAAGAATACCTCTCGCTGTCTTTATCTAATATATAGGAAGCACGTGGGTAACTATAATACCCTGGCCCACTGCAGGACCGGAGATGGTTACGTGCCGTCCAAAATTGAAGACTGGCCCCATAGATGAACACATGTTTTTTTCAGTGCGTTTTGGCATCACTCACGCACACCCTGGGAAACTTCCTAGGGGGTCACCAATCTCAGAATTACTCCAATGTCAGCACACTTAACTTTGGAGTTCTTATGGGATGGTCACCAGAAAAGAAAGGTCCACCTTGTTGATATGAGTAGTTTTTCAATCCTTTTAAACCATCCCATCCCTGGGTATTACATTCTTCCCCACTTGAGAACACAACGTCCTCTTAGCGCCTTGATCACACTCTAGATTGCCAAGGATCTTTGCCTTGCTAGGCGGCTAACTGGTAGCCCCAGCACAGCATGCGGTCGCGGGTTTGCTCTGATACCATCTATAACACCCCGGCTTGCTGCAGGGCCGGAAGTGGTTACCTGATTTCCGAGATTGAAGACTGGCCCCACAAATCAACATAAGTTCTTTAACGTGCGCTTTGGCTTCACTCACGCACACCTTAGGAAACTTCCCAGGGGGTCACCCATCCCAAAATTACTCCAAGGTCAGCACGCTTAACTTTGAAGTTCTTATGGGATGGTTACCAAAAAAGAAAGATACACCTTGTTGATATAAGTAGTTTTTTAAATCCTTTTAAGCTCATTCTCAACCACACCCCATCCTAGGGTATTAAATTCGCCCCCACTTGAGAACGCAACGTCCTCGCTGCGCCTCGATTACACTCCAAATCTCTAAAGATCTTTGCCCCGCTAAGCGGATAACTGGTACTACCAGTACAACACATCGTCGCGAGTTTGCTCTTATACCATCTGTAACACCCTAGAAGTTCGTAAAGGTCAGTCACTCTATACCCGTATTAACTACACTGTGTTTTACTTGTGTTAGATAAGTCCGCCGAGAGGCAAGCATAACTTCGAGGACGAAGTTGTTTCTTAAGTGGGGTAGGATGTAACACTCTAGATTTTTCTTGGTCTAAAAAAAAAACAAATAATTCCCGCGGTATTTCAAATACCGCGGAAGACCCTCACACCACGGCTCATACCGCGGGAAATGAGTTTCCCGCAGTACCACTGAGACTGTGGTAACCATCCCAGACCGCAACATACACCCTGGTAAAGTGCATTCTCCGCTGTCTCTCATATTGCGGCGCATCCCTACCGCGGTAACTGATTCACACTCTGATAATTTCCCGTGGTCAGGAATCTGTGGTGCACATTACTTAGGAATCACTGGAAGCCGAAGAGTTAGGAACATATTCAGTTGTTGGAACCTTTTGCCACCACACGACCTCACGTTTGATTTGATCTTCAGGTTTAATCTTGGCAGATTTGGTGGAACAACCCTGCGAATCTCCAACTCCTGCCTGCAACTATCAAACCCTACACCTATAATACTCCTCTAATCCACCCTTTGAATCACAGCACACTTCATACTTCAATTCCACCTCCAGCAGAAAAATCTTAGGGTCTTTTTTGTGCACCAGCTTTTTTTTCCAAGCAGATTTCTGAAGCATCTATTATCCAAGTAAGTTAATTCTTACTTCCTGTAATCCATGAGAATTGTTTTAATTTTTTTTCTTCTCTTTGGTTATTATTTGACTGTCATCATCAGCTTCTTCCTTACCAAAATATATATACCTACACACGTATACCGCAATACATTTTATTGTTCTTTTATAAGAAAGTAAGTTAATTCTTACTTTCCCTAAATCCATGTGAGTTATGGACGTCAAAATTATTTCTTTTTAAATTTTTATATGGTTTTCAAGAAGATGAATAATTGTTCATCCTCTTTTCTTTTTCTGATTTGCCTAAATACATATCCAAATATAAATAGTAGATTGAATTATTTTCCCGATAGTAAGTACAAAGGTTCACTACCCTTTTTTCAATAAAAATATAGTAGTAGGTATATACATGTTTATATAACCTGCATTGTACACTCATATATATATATATACATATATATACATAGATGTACTTGGAGTTCCTACATGAAAAACTTTACAAATTAAGTAATGAGGGTTACAACTATTATATTAATTACCTTCCAAGCAGTAGGAATAAATGTCCACCTTATTTTTTGCATAGAGGAGTGTTGCAAGATATGGGATCTAACATTTGCACTGAGAGTAATGATGAGACTGAGAGGTTGAGAACTAAGCTTGAAATTTACTTTATGTGATTGAGCCTATGGGTCTTTGGTGCTAGGTTGAACTTTCAATGTCAAACTCACTTGATCTGATTGATGGATGGCCTGAAGTACTCTAAAACTGGCTCAGAGATTTTGGATGAGTTGGAGATACATATTGGCTTTTTGGGTAAGAACAGAAAAATCAAGAAATGTAAGAAGAAGAATGCAATGCAATCCTATGATGGCCTAATCTCTACCTCGGGCCAATTCTCTACAGCCTATATGTCATATCCATCAGATTTGCACTGCCCATATTTTATCTACATGACTTGGATGCAACATATTTTTAATTGCGGCCATGACTTCAAAGTTTGAGGGAATATTTATTCAATAATTTTTTGGGGGCTTGAACATATGATCGACCGAAAGGTCAATTTGTTTTTTCCCCTCTTCAACACAACTTATTTGTTTTTTTTGGTACATTCAACACAATTTATTTGGCCCATTATGTTTAAAAACAAGAATTCCTTGGCCCATTTCATACATGAGTGTCTTCCCCTCTAAGATCACTTTGCAAAAAAAGGTTGAAGGCGTTAGAGCTGAAGTAAGCCTTGAAGTCAAGTTATCAACCAATTCTAATGTTTAAGCTGAGCTGCATAAAAATGTTGAGGATAAGGTCAAGTTACCATAAAAGCTTGAAGTCGAGTTGCCTGAGAAGCTTGTGGTTGAGGTTGAGCCACTAAAGACTTATGAGGTTGAAACTAAGCTGCCTAACAACTCTAAGTTGGGTTGTCTAAAACTATTGAATATGTAGTCAAGTTACCTGAAACTACTTCTGCTAAGTTAAGATTTCTCATAGATTATGAAGTCACAACCTCTAAACTATTTGATTTGGGGATTGAGTTGTCTACAACTTTTGATGTTGAGACACCATTGCTTAAGAAAGTTGAGCTTGAGGGGGAGGTTCCAACACATGTTGTGACCCTTATTGTTGTTCTTGACACTAAGGACATTGATGTCCTTTTGTTGACCGAAGTTGGATTATATTATTATTTTCAGAAAGGAGGAAAGATAGTAGAATATTATGAAGATGAGCTTTGTTTATTGATTGGTTGTTCTGAAGTTGAGGGAGAACTGTAGTAGCCATGATGAAGCGTCGATATGCATTGATGTAGGGGGAGCTGTAGTATGTTTAACAATTAAACTTTGACGATGCTTTGATATTGCGTTTTATTTAATTATCTATGGTGCTGCTAATGAGAACAAAGAGGGAGATTGTTAGACTATTGTGTTGTTATTGATTTTTAGGTTGCAAGTTTGAGGTAGAGTTATGGGATAACTTCAAAATTCATGTTGTGATCTGTTTAGAATTTCTACAGCTGATGGCTCTCTAAAAGATAGTTTTAGTGTATTGGAAGATTTAGTAAATCTTAGTTGGATTTGTTATCACAGTTGTTCAAACTAAAGATTTATGAAGATTTGATTGAAGAGCAAATCTTTTCAATCAAATCTTGGCAAATCATGGGGGCAAGATTTGTTGTGATCTTTACCCAAACCTAAAGAAGCAAAGAAGAAAGTCATAAAAGACTATAATTTAGGAGAATATTACGTAGTGCATTTTAGGAGAAGATACGATGTAATTTTGGGAGATGTCCAGTGGCTTCAGATTCCCTGTTTCACAATTGTATTGCATCTTGTGTTGCACTCACGCATGCATGATATGTGGTAGCAACTTCACATCAAGGCAAACATAGTGTGACTCCATTACATTATTTCATTTAAACACCACTAGAATGGGACCCACACTATATTTGCTTTAGTGTCAAGTTGTTGCCACATGTCATGCATCCGAGAGTATAACACAAGATACAATACAATTGTGAAATAGGAAATCTGAAGCCATGTCTAGTTGGCTTAAGACTCTTTGTAAATTAGAGTTGTGTATGTGCTTATAAATACATAGCCTAGTTAGAGAGCTTGGGTGTGTATTTTTTAGAGAAAAAAAAATGAGGAGTGAGAAGAGAGTTCTCTATATTCAATTAGAGTGTTTTTGTCTCTCTTTATGATTTCTAGTGAAATATTTCTGGGTTTGTGTCCCACAAACGTAGGTAGTTACCAAATTGCGTAAATATTTTTGTGTGCCTTTTAATTTTTACACACTTGTTTGTCATTGTTTACCACCAAATTCCTAACGAATCGTATTTGAATAACTGGACATAGGAATTAAACAATTAGGATTATGATGAAAAAGTTTGTCAACAAGCTAACAGGGTGTTAGGTGTTGAAATATAGTACTACCTTCATATCAAAAACTTTTGTCTCCAAGCGGGGGTTGGTGTGACATGCCACCAACCCCTTAAGGGCATCTACAATGGGGGTTGAGCAACCCCCACATTAGCATTTTCTTTACATTTAAGAGGAATGTGGTTTAAAATAAATAAATAAATTCAATGGGAAAGCAGCGGTGTAGGATCAGATCCCAAAGATAGTAAGTCTTTTCTTTCTTAGGAAGGAAAGTCTTTTTCAAAGATTCTATATAAACTTCTATACGAAACGGAGATAGTTACTTTTCAGAACATTCTAACGACAGGGGACAGTTTTTCTTCGAAAAGTGGGAAAAAAGATAAAACGAAATAAAACGGATTATTAATCCAAATTGAATCCAAATTTCAGTTTAAAACTCATGTAATGAACCTCTTTGGTTAACCCGAAAGATGAGATAAATCCATGAAGAATCCCATTTGTTGGGAAAAGCGTATCAAAGCTATTTCGTTTGTTTGATCGGTTGTATCCATAG
>MAYD01793566.1:0-10446 GCA_001909325.1 Ruellia speciosa
GAATTGGAGAGTAAAATTAATAAAATTGTTCGCAAACAGTATATCCTCAATTTGATGCCTAAATTTGGCTCTGTTATCAAAATGTGAAGTAGTATAGATATTAGATATTACTCGAAAAAAATAGTTCATGAAAAAACACCCAATCAACGAAAAGTGCTGTTCGTTCATGTGCAATTATTAGATATTACTCCAAAAAAATAGTTCATGAATAAATGTCGTTTTACAAATTTCAAGTTAAAATTGTGTACTTTTTTTACATTTGCCATCTTTTATTATTACGAGGTTGTGAAACTTCTACTGGGACTTGGAATATGTTTCCTTCTGATGAACTTCTAGTGCATTGGAATGCAACATAAACTTATCTTTATTATAGATACAGTAAATGTATTTGTGCTCAAACAGATCAGATGATTCTTTTATGGAATATAAATATGCTTAAACATGACTATTGCTCTGATGCTTGTATGGAATATAAATATGCTTAAATCGTGACTATTGCAGCCTCCTTATCCTTACAGAATTACTAATTTTTTATTGTTGGACAAAGGACAGAGTGGACTCAATTCATTGTGTTCATGCTCATGATAAGAATAGAGCATAATTCGTCTTGAATTTTTTCATGTATTAGATATATCTTAATATTTGTTTGGAAAATCAGGTGAAAGGAACATGGTTATTTTATTGTAGTCCCGATAGCTAGGCATTTCAATTGGGTTTGATTGGTGTTTGTTGGTAAATAAATATCTCAAGACCTTAAGCTCTTATGCTTCATCCGTATGTGTACTTTGTTGAAATATTATGGTGTCGTCTTGACTCTATTCCGGATAAAATGTGCAGGTGGAGAATTTGAGACTAATATCACTAGATTCACATTGCCAATCCGTGCTGTTGCTTTCAACAAATCTGGAACAATTTTGGCTGCTGCTGGTGATGACGAGGACATCAAACTTGTTAATACTATCGATGGAACTATTGCGAGAGTTCTTAAAGGGCACAGGGGATCTGTCACTAGCATAGCTTTTGATCCTAAAGGCGAATACTTGGCTTCACTTGATTCAGAAGGAACTGTCATTTTCTGGGAACTTCAATCTGGAAGTACACTTCATGTCCTCAAAGGTATAGCTCCTAATAATGGTGATGTAATGCTGATGAATATACTTGCATGGAATCCAGATGGAGAAATATTAGCAGCACCAGGTCTGAAAAATGATGTGGTAATGTACGATCGAGACACAGCAGAAAAGTTGTTTTCTCTTAGAGGGGATCATTCGGAACCTGTTTGCTTCATATCTTGGTCACCCAATGGAAAATATATGGCAACTTCTGGTGTGGACAAACAGATTCTTATTTGGGATGTCGATAAGAAGCAGGACATTGAGAGGCAAAAATTTAGTGAATGCATTTCATGCATGGCATGGAAGCCCCATGGGAATGCACTAGCAATCATTGATGTTATGGGGAAGTATGGTGTGTGGGAATCAGCTGTACCATCAACAATGAAATCTCCGACTGAAGATATTCCTGGTCTGCAGTCAAAGAAGAGCAATGGTTTCTTCTTGTTTGATCAGGAAGGTGAACCTAGTGCTTCTGGTACTTTGGATGATCTTAATGAAGATAGTTATGGTGAATTTGAGCCACCCAGCAGAAAAAGATTGCGGAAGCACTCTAAGTATGATGAAGAATGGGAAGAAGATCTTAATGATGAGCTGGAAACCATTCCAAAAGTTGAATCTCATAAAAAGGCCTCTTATGGCCGTAAAGACAGCCTTAATGGAAAGAATGGATCCAGAAGTACGATGATGACTGCAGGGCCAAAAATGCAGGAAGCTTTTCAACCTGGAGCTACTCCTTCACAGCCTGGAAAGAGGCACTTTATGTGCTACAATATGCTTGGAAATATAACCACAATGGAACATGATGGATATTCACACATAGAGGTATCCTGTTATCATTGCCTTTTTTCCTTGATGACTATCAGTTGCTTTTTTGCCGACAACTATGACTCATTTGCCCATGGGATTGAAACTAGATACACAAATGTAACAGCATGTGGGTTTTGCAGATAAAAGTTGTTATTACTATAAACAAAAGTAATAGCTTAAAGATCAGAGATGTTATAATCCTAATCAAACATGCAATGTTGATCATAGTAACTAATGCCTGTTTAACTTTGTTATCTGAATTGAGTTCAAAAGCGAAAGTATAATTGCAAATTCTTGCTTCATCACTGGGGCATAAACTTTTGCTGTTGATTCCCTAATACTATTTTACATGATTTCAACTGCAGATAGATTTCCATGATACTAGTAGTGGTCCACGTGTTCCTGCAATGACTGACCACTATGGCTTCACAATGGCTTCTCTAAATGAAAGTGGAAGTGTATTCGCTAATCCATGCAAAGGCGAGAAGAATATGAGCACACTTATGTATCGCCCGTTTAGTAGCTGGGCAAATAACAGTGAGGTCAGCCATCTTCATCTGGTTTAAATTTAATAGGAACACTGTCAAGGATGGACATTAGTTGAGTTGGCACTGGCTCTCATGGTAGACAAACTATAGTTTTTCACTATAACTGATGCTTAGTTTCTTGTGAAAATTTAGTGGTCTATGCGATTTGAAGGGGAAGAAGTTCGAGCAGTAGCACTTGGAAGTGCTTGGGTTGCTGCTGTTACAAGCCTCAATTATCTTCGTATCTTCACTGAGGGTGGACTGCAGGTTTAAAAAAAATACATCATTAAGTTCTGAAGCCCAATCCCATCATACATTAGTCATCTCATTCAAGCTGTATCACACATGTTTTTTTTCTATAGGATCTTGGAATTGATGAATAGTTGAATTTGCCTTTAACCTTTAGTGACAAAGCATCGTGTACAAATTTCTTTATCATGCCTGAAGGGTCTAATTTCTCAATTTCATGCATCAGAGGCACATTCTCTCGCTTGATGGGCCAGTGGTTACAGCTGCCGGGTACAAGGATGAGCTGGTGGTCATCACCCACATTTCTCCTTCTTTGCCCACAGACGAGCAGGTATTACTTAAGTACTTGGTTGTTGATCCTCTCGTTGAAAACTTAATATCAATTGGACTTGAGCATTTCTTTATTTCATTGAAATTTGTGAATTTTCTTCTGAACTTCAAATCAAACTTTTTATGGAACATTTAATACAAAGTTCAATTTGTTTGTAATTTCAAATGTTTCTTTATTCTTCTTAAACTTCGAAATGTTCAATTTGTTAGTACTTTTAACTGTTTCTCTATTGTGTTGTGTGTTATACAATTACTTCGGGAAAGATGCGAGCCCGTCTCCAGCTGTAGGTTGCATTAAACAATTTCACCTTTGCAGATGCTTGAATTTAGACTCTTCAATATTCTTCATGGGACTCAACCTCTCAGAGGACGACTTCCACTGACCCCTGGGTCATCTTTAACCTGGTTAGGTTTCAGTGAGGAAGGCCGACTAAGTTCATACGACTCCAAGGTGCATGTCTTTGAGAGAAGTTATTATAATAAACTCTTATTTTCTTGTTTTTCTGAAATGTGCATCCGAGTCTCAAAGTAATATCCATTTTAGGGAGTTTTGAGAGTCTTTACAAATCAATATGGCGGTAGTTGGCTCCCACTCTTCAGGTACTATAGCCATTGCCAGTTACTCCTAACTCTTCTCCGTTCCTTTCTGGCATGCATCAGCTTATAATGCAAATTTTATCTGATATCTACTACTTGGCAGCGCCAGCAAACTACAGAAGAATGATGAAAATTACTGGGTTGTAGGATTGAATTCCACCAATCTATTTTGCGTTGTTTGCAAGTCTCCAGAAACCTTCCCACAGGTACAGTAGTGACTCGTGGACGATACTCGATACTCCTTTTGCATTGTTTCATTTTACATGTCCTGATATAGATAACTTTATTTTGGATCACAACTTTTTCAGTCCGCTCCAAAGCCCGTCCTTACTTTGCTAGATCTGTCATTCCCTCTTGCCTCATCCGACCTTGGTGCGGATAAACTCGAGAATGAATTTATCATGGCCAACATGCATCTCTCCCAGGCAAGTGTTATTCACTAAAACTCCATTTTGGCTTCAATGGATTATTGTACACTAGCCAGTTAGCCTTTGTAAGATGGGGGATGTCATTCTGCCACCTCAGGCGCTTTCTGATTCTACAAATTGTTTCATGTCTAAGTATATTTCTTCTTTTTCTGTATTTCAGATACAGATAAGTATAGAAGAAAGGGTGGCTTCTGGTCTCGACACTGCCTCACTTGATGACCAGGCTTTTAATCTGGAGACTTCGCTAGATCGATGCATCTTGAGGCTCATCGCATCTAGCTGCAACAGTAACTACTCAACTGTCATTTCCTCTATATATTGTTAATAACACTAGGCATTGCAATCAGTTCAACTTAATTATTTTGCCTTTTTTACCTTTCTTATAGGCGACAAACTTGAGAGAGCCACCGAGTTAGTAAAGCTTCTTTCACTAGAAAAATCTGTTAGAGGAGCCATAAAACTTGTGACTGCATTAAAGCTACCAAATTTGGCAGAGCGCTTCAACAACATACTCGAGGTGACATTTGAATCACCTTGTATCTATTGATATAAAGTTTTCTCCCACTACAGACTATATGGGCTGTGATTATATTAGATAGAGACGAATGCGTATTTCCGTTTATACCACTCTTGTATTCACATATTGCAGGAAAAGATGCTCAGAGAAAAAGTGGCCAATGAGGCACTCAACACCAAACCGAGCCTCCCCATCAAACTTGATACTCCATCTACCAAGATATTAACTTCACCAGAAATGATTAAAAATTCAGAAGTCACACTTCCCTCGCCAATCCAGACAACACCAACGTTTTTTACCCCAAGAAAGAAACGAGATGCTGAGGAGTTGATGCATGACAGAGTAGGGGAAAAAAATGAGCAAAATCAAACAGCTTTGAAGACTGCAGGGAAGTTATTAAACACCAATGGAGAAACAACGAACATCCCGAAGGTAGACCAGGTAAATTGTAGTCGGCCTTCCAACCCATTTGCGAAGCCATCGGGTAACCAAGAAAGTCCATCCCTGTTCGATTCTCTGAAGAAAATGAAGAATGTTGTGACCAAGCTTGGTAAATGATGAGTTGGACTCATTTCTGAATATTTCACATGAATAATTTTGGTTTAGATTTTTTCTTGATTCCCTAAGCCTCGTTGTTGACTATTAACGACAAGCTGCTTTGGCTGTAATGTTGTGCTGTGTAAATGCCTCAAGTTCATGTAATATTACTACAATCTTTCTATTACTTTACGTGTTATTATTACACTACTGAGAATTTGAACAAAATGGTACATCATAATTATTTTCATCATGATATCATCAAGTTGTAGAGATTCAAATGTATTTTAAGAATTAATAGTGATAGGACAGTAAAAGGTAAACTTTTTTTATTTAGATTACGATTGATATATAGGAAACTACAAATAAGTCTCTTTGATTTTGGGTAATGCTATATACAGTACTAATTTACTTCGCCCAGTACCTGAAAAAGACGATTTTACCCCTCATGTTATTTATAAATTTAAATTTGATTTCATTTGTTTCAAACAACGTTTTTAAAATTTTAGAACAATTTGAGAAATTAGCGAGATAAAAATGGCTGAAAAAAGACCAGGCACGGGCAAAGACTTCACGTTAGTCGCGGTAAGTAAAATTTTACATTTCGAGTTAAAATCAGGGTAAAAAAATAGTCGGGGTACCGTTTGGGGCTGAGGCGATCGTTGATCTCACCTCAGTTTAAACCGAGGCGAGATCGCCAGTCGCCTCCCTTAAAAGTGAGGAGACATCGGTTGCCTCCTATTGGCCAGTCGCCTCCCCCTTTTGATGAACGGCCTTCCAGGCCGTTTCTCAATTTTTTTTAGTTTTTAGTTTTTTAGTTTTTTTATTTTTATCGTTATATTTTTTCATTCTTTTAGGATGATTTGTGTGATTTAGTCGATGTTTATTGTCATTATGCATAGCTATGTCACTTATTTATGTATTGTGCAATGATTTATAATAAATAGTAATTGTTCGTTTTAACGCATGCTTAATTGATTATATATCCGATTACCCATTTCTTTGTGAATTACATGATGGTTAATTATTCGATTGTTTGATTATGTAATTGTTTATTTTGTTTTGTATTGAAGCGAGTACATTAGATACAAATTAATCCGTTTGAATTGAATATGTTGTTATGGTGCAGAAGTTGAAGGGGAAGGCTGGTGAGACTAGCGACTCTGGGGAAGGGGGACGGAACCCGCACAATTGGAATGTTATGGGGTTGATGCGCAAGATACGTGAGGCTGAGTGTCTGCGCACGTTAGAGGCTCAGATGGCGGAGGCGACGGTACAGGGAGATGGCCGAGAGCATGTGGACGAGGCTACATGAGACGAGGCGGCAGGAGTCTATGCGAGGGTGTCGGAGTACCTTGACGCATATAGCGAGGGCGAGGAGGCTTCGGCGATAGTGGGGGACAGGGGCCCGGAGGGCAGCGGCGCGGGCTTACAGAGCACGACATCTGCTTCAGGTTAGAGCCGGAATTTTTAATATGAGCCATATGTCCGTGAATTGTTAATTATGAACAATAGGATCACATGAATTTTTCACAATCTGATAAGGGCGACGAGCAAGAAGAAGGCTACGCTGGAGGATTGAACTGTGATTAAGCCAGTGTCAGGCGGGCCCACAGATGAGGAGGTGATCCCTAGCTTCCTGGGACACGTGGCATCGCGGATATGGGATGGCTAGCCGCATGGGGTTCTAAAGCGCCAGAACCGTAGGGAAACCCACATCAAGCTGCACGATGCATTTGGGAGGTTCCCAGAGGCGCTATAGGGGATGCTTGCTGGGACGAGTCTGGCGCACATCCCGTCCACCATGTTCAAGGGACATTGACGCCCCGCTTGTGTCGGCTTTTGTGGAGAGGTGGCAGCCCGACACCAACACCTTCCACCTCCCATTTAGCGAGATGACGATTCTACTTCATGAAGTATGGCACATTCTCCGCGTGCCCGTGGAGGGCGCACAGGTCATCGCTGATCCTAGCATCCAAGACATGCAGACCCAGTGCATGCAGTACTTTAGGATGATGCGGAAGGTGTAATACTCAAGATTTTTGGGACTCTGACCAATCCCTTTTTCCTTTCGCGATCCAGGGCTCGTGTCATGTATGCGAAACTTTGTACATAGCACACGTTTTGGAAGACCGGGACTCGACTACTTAGAATTTTCAGGTAAATTTTCCACCATCCTATTCCAATTGTTGAGAGCATCATTTGAACATAACCTGAAGTTAATGTGCGGTCCTTACGAACCGCGCGATCGACCGTGTCTCCAAAGGCGGCCGATTTTTGGGATTTATCCAGATGGCTGCGTGTAATATACTCCTCTCTTGCCTTTTTGACTCAGATATTAGCTTGATACATCCTGGATGTAAACTATGAAGAAGCAAGTTGGAGAGATTGAAGAACCAAGTAGCTACTTTGAGGCCTAATTCTCATCACTTTGAAGGATGATTTACGACTTGATTCATTCGGGTAAAATGAAGATCATAATCCCTTGAAGACCATAATCCCTACTTTCATTCCCTCGGATTGGTTTCCTGATTTGGCTTTATAATCATAGAGAAATCCTTGCCTAAAGTTGACATAAAGTTGCTGTCGCAGGTTTGAGTTAACAAGCAACTGACTTTAGGTTTCGTTTTCGACCTTTTCTGTTGTGATTTGGAGGTTGGTGCCACTTACAAAGTTATAGAGCGTACTTCCTAGTTTCTGAAACATCCATTAGATTTAAATTTGGCTGAATATTCAATTCTGTAGGTCCATTCAAAGTTGGCTGGTTCAACTTGATTTTTAGGGTTTTTGGCATCTCCAAGTTTGTGTTCGTTCGCTTTAATTTCCAGGCAAGGGGTTGATCTTTGCATTTTTGAGCTTCTGGGATTGTGTTTTTCAAATCTGGAAAGTTTGGTTAATTTCTGATGTGCGGTTTGTCGTGCGGTCGAGCGCACGTTCCTTGTGGACCGCGTGGCCTCAATCATGTGAGCCCTGACATTAGCCGTGCGGTTTAGCACGCGGTCCTTGGCACATTCTTGGAGTTTGACCAGGACTGCGTGAGGCCCAGGGTGGGGTATTGAATTTCCTATACGTGCATATGTCTGACATTCCCTGTTTTAAGTACACACGTGCGATTATACTGTATAGCGCATTGACAATTATCGGCTAATTGGGTGTAGTACATGATTTTGGTGTGTGTAAACATTTGTAAAGATGTTACAC
Organism: Ruellia speciosa; assembly: GCA_001909325.1. Taxonomy (NCBI): domain Eukaryota; kingdom Viridiplantae; phylum Streptophyta; class Magnoliopsida; order Lamiales; family Acanthaceae; genus Ruellia; species Ruellia speciosa. Next base: position 8,309 of record MAYD01793566.1, read on the forward strand.
TGGTATTTTGACCTTATGGCCTGGCTTACACTATTTTTGGCCCGTTGACTTTGTTGATAAAAGTAAACATTGAAATAACTCTGCGGAGTGCTTATGATTTGATTGTCGTGCGTGGCTATAACTGTGAGTGTGATATGGGTTGATTGACTATGTGATTTTGATACGGGCTGCCGAGGCAGGATGCTCGGTGTGTGTGTTTACAAGGCTATGTCAAGAGCCTGTGATTGTGTTATATCCCGAGGCGGCATGTGTGCCAGATCGTCGGGGGGTCACCGGATGAGGCCTGGAATTGCTCCGAGTAGGATACGCGCTTAGGCATCTAGATAATTCTATGTTGCATTTAGGATAGATAGGTGTATATTAGGTTTCACGCATCACGTGCATTCTACTTTCATGTACTGTATATCTGTTGTATTTGTTGATGTCGTAGCTGATTTATACGGTTCCTGTGATTGTGTTAAAGGGGTATGACTTGTCGTATTCAAACTTATTTTACGCGGGGCTTTTGCCCACGGGGATGCCCCTTGCTCAGCTTTCGCTGACCCCTAAAGTGTTTTTTTTCTTTCAAGTGATGATGGTCTTGAATAGCTGCATACGGTTTTGGGCTGAGCAGACGAGTTCATTTTATATTATATTAGTGTAGGGTGTTTTATAGTATGTTATGCTCTTTTGACTTAGAATGACTGGGTGTACGGTTATTATACTTTTGATTCCTGTCGGCATGTATTACTTTTGTTGAATGATATGGTTATGCTAGACTATGTTATGTAATAAAAATTGGGATACTTTTGTTTTTACTAGCCTTGTACTGTGTAACCCAGATTAGCTAGCCACTAGTCTAGGTGAATCAGTACAACGTGGTGTGCTGGGATGACCTGAGGCATTATAGAAGGTGTTGTGTACGCGTCATTATGCCGGCAGAGGGATACTCATTGATTCGATGTTCCAACATATAGTGAACGACGAGCGCGATGACACCAGGGTGATTGGGTGGCTGTGGGCTATGTTGGGGACCACCTTGTTCACGGAAAAGAGTGGGACGAGGGTTAGGCTGTCATTGCTCCAGGAGGCCATAGGGGGAGTGACCAGGGTGGGAGATTTTTCGTGGGGTTCAGCTGCGCTCGCTTATCTGTATCGACAGCTCGGTCTGGCGAGCAGGGTCGACTTAGCGGGCATTTCAGGGAGCAGACGCTGCTCTAGGAATGGATCTATGAGTACTTCCCGGCTCTTCGGCCGAATCGGGATAGGCATCCCTGTAATACCCAGTATTACAAAGAACAATTAATTCGGATTAAACCGATTAACAGATGAAAATCTCTGAAATTTAGTATGAATTTTTCGCGAATTAATTATTGAAGATAGTTAATTAAGACATGTGAAAGAGGGAACAAAACAACAGTGGTGACTCGACATCATCAATGATAGAAGTTGAGAACATGGTAATTTCAGAAAATTACCAAAGATTGATTTGGAGAAATTGAGCCAATAAAATAATTAAAAATAATTTATAAATATGGCTCAAGGAAAATTCAAAGAAAAAGAATTTTAAGGAAGGTTGTCGAGTGTCGAATGGACTGGAAGGACTCGACATTCGACAGAGCTTTGGCATTTGACTGAAATGGAGAAGAAGTGGTGTCGGATAGGGAAGAGATCCGACACTCGACACAATAGCCGGATAAATGTTGAAGCATGGATTTTGTGTCGAAGGGCTGTCGAGTGTTGAGTGAGTGTCGGATGGTGTGGTGATCTGACACACAACAATTCCAAAGGGCTTGGGATTCGACCCTCGACACATGAGAGGGCATTTCATCCAACACTCGACACAAAGGGAGAAATTCATCTGACACTCAATAGTGGTTCTGGTTTGGGATTCGACACTCATGCTGATTCTGATTTCCCATTTATTCCTTAGTATCATTTAGTATTTATTACCACTTAGGCAATCATTGGATCATTTACTCCTCATCTTCTTCACCAATCTCATTTACTCCATATCCAGTTTCTCTCAGTACTGTAGCACCATTGTAATACCCGATATTACACAAGGTCATTAATTCGGAATAAGCTGAATCAACAGTAAAAATCCCTAAGATTCAGTAAGAATTTTCGTGAATTAATTATGGAAGATAATTATTTTA
>MAYD01793688.1:0-13047 GCA_001909325.1 Ruellia speciosa
TTAAATTTTAATTTTTTCAAAAAAAAAAAACGGAGGTAGTATTTAATGAATGAAAGAATGAATTTAAAAATTAACCTTGCAGACGATCATAAAATAATACACCCATTTTCAATGTATATTTTTCATTTTTTGTTATTTATAGTAAAATAATTATTTAATATGATTAATTTATTATTGTGATAAGTTGTTATAAAAATAGATACAATTTCTCATATTTACACATTAACGTAGGAAAAAAAAACAGATAGTGTACCAACCCCAGTGGAGGAATGGGGACAACAGCTCAAAGGCAAAGCTAGAATCCAGCTCCATGCTCCACCGCACTCTCTCTGGGCCCCAACATAAATTCCCAAATTAATTTTGGGAGTAAGGAAGGGGGCAAGGGGGAAGGGATTTGTTTGTTTGGAGAATTGGAGTGTGAATTATTGCCGCAGTGCCCCCTTGTCGTGTTTGGAATCTAAGTCCACCCACATCACTCTCTCTCTATATGAAAAGTCAGTCTCTCAGTTCTGTACAGCCATGTTCCAGTCGAGCGCTAGCTTGAAAAAGAAATCTACGCGATTTCTTTCTCTATTAATTATTAATTTAATTTTCAATTCCCCACATTTATAACCCCCTTTTTTTTTGGTTTTAATATTCTTTTCAAATTTCAGAATTCAGATTGTTGTATTTTATTTTTGTATTGTATATTTCCGCCTGATTTTTATCCATCCATCTATTCCCTCTTCCTAATAAATTTCCTTACCAATTGGGTTTCTGTGCTTTCCTTTCTTAATGTGGGGATTTCGGGTCTGAATTCTGATGGCAGTCTCAGTTAAAAAAATCGGTGCTCCAAGGCTCCCCACCTTTTGATTTTTGTAACGCCAACCAGTGAGTGGGTTTGATTTTTGCGTTGAAAAGGTTGAATCTTTGTGGATTTTTGGGATTGCAGCAGTTTTTTGAGGCTTTGAGAGTTAAAAAATCTTGAGTGGGTATTTCTTTTTTTTCTTTTTTTAAGTGTGATTGCAAGATTTGTGCATTTGATTTTTGGCAAAGATTTGAAAGTCAAATCTAAAAGCGAGATCTTTGGGTGCTGATTGTGGGACGGGCATTGTGTAATCTTGTGGCGGAATTATTTTACGGATTTGAAAAGGGTTTGGGGAGATTTTTGAGGGGTTCATTATATTTGTCTGAAATGGCGATGAACACAGGAGGAAGGCTTATTGCTGGTTCTCACAACAGAAATGAGTTCGTGCTTATCAATGCTGATGAAACTGGAAGGGTACGTCACTCCCCTACGTAGTACTTTGTTCTTCCTGATATTGTTAATTAGCCCATTAGTTGTATTTTATAATTTAATTTAATTGGGGATTGGTTTCTGGTTTTCTGGGATGCTGCATTATATTTATGCCTGTGGTTGCTTGATTTTTACAATTTATCTATTTGCTGTGGTCTAAATCTTTGTCCCTAGAGATATTGAAGAAGGTTGGTGTGGTGTAGAATCAGCTTTACCTTTACTTTTATGATTGGGACATTTTCTTTTAACCATTTGTTATTTATATGCTTTTACCAATTTAAGGTTGTAGGTTTTCCATACTCTATCTTGTTTTGCAGCTGACGTTTATTGATTCTTTTGGGGATAATGATTTGAGTATTTTGCACGAGTTGTTTCGATCCGTGCCGGGGCAATAATCTTCTGGGGATCTGAAATATGTGATTCAGTTAACTGTTGTGGCCTTTTTAACTCTGATTTGGCGTGTGTTCCTGAGTTAAGTCCAGGAAAAGTTTGGGTTGCTATGGTTGCATGTGTACTTTCTTGTGAATGTTCGTTCTGGTTAGAAAGTCGTGGCAATGTGTTAAGAGCTGAAAGTGGACAACCTTGTTACAACAGTTTTTACAGGGACATAAATTCCATCGTGGTTGTCCCGAGAAAATTTTACTGAGTTAAAACTGGAGCATCTTGTGCACTATTGTTATGCTTGTTCTTGTATATTCGACATGTGGATTAGTACTAACTTCCTGCAAAATTATCTAATCTTTTTTGTTTTGAGGAGTGTTTCTTGTGAGGTTTGTAATGTATTGAATTCAGCGCAAATTACATGTTAACTGGTTTGGTGATCCACAGTTTAGGATTAATAAACTTGTCTTTTGTTGTATTAGATTAAGTCCGTTCAAGAACTAAGTGGCCAAATATGCCAAATTTGTGGGGATGAAGTGGAGATAACGGTAGATGGAGAACTCTTTGTCGCTTGCAATGAATGTGCTTTCCCCGTCTGCAGAACTTGCTACGAGTATGAAAGGAAGGAAGGAAGTCAGGCTTGTCCTCAGTGCAAAACCCGGTACAAGCGACTCAAAGGTGAGTTTATCTCTTTGCTTATTTTACTGTCTACCATTTTATACCATCTATTTTAATATACATTTGACATATGCATCTGTACTCTAGGTAGCCCTAGAGTTGAGGGGGATGAAGAAGAAGACGGCACCGATGATTTGGAACATGAGTTTGATTACGGGGACATTGAGTCTGTGGGATTGAAACATCATTCCAGTTTAAACTCTCTCCATGGTTATTCAGGTGGAGTGGCCACAAATGCAAAACAAGAACAGACTTTCGATGTCCCTCTTTTGACATACGGCGAAGAGGTAATTAAAGTTTATATCCCCTCCTCACTCTTCTGCCTGCTTGTGTGTATTTTCATTACTTTAGAGTGGTTTTATTATTGCCTTTGGATCATTTCTAGGAAGTTGAACTGAATGAGCAAGCCATCATAATTCCTCCTTATGCTGAACAAGGGAATGGATTTCATCCATCTTCTGCAGCAACACCTTGTAAGTTGTTTCTCACAAACAGTAAAGATTCTTTTCAAGCCTTGCAAACTATGTTTTTATTTTGATGCCTTTGATTAGTGCACCCGCGACCTATGGTTCCGGAGAAAGACATTGCATTATATGGATATGGAAGTGTAGCATGGAAGGACCGTATGGAGGATTGGAAGAGACGACAGGGTGAAAAACTTCAAGTGGTCAGACATCAAGGTGCAAATGGTGGTGGCGACATTGATGGTAGTGAATTGGATTCGGATTTACCCATGTAAGTTGTTGCCATAATTTCGTTGTGCAAATATTCCGTCCTTTATTTTATATCACTGTTGGTTTTTGTTTACTTTGTAAATGAGCTTGACTTTCATTTTTATTTATCTGATATTTAAATCTTTGAATTGTCTCTTATAGGATGGATGAAGGGAGGCAGCCACTGTCAAGGAAGTTGCCTATTCCTTCAAGCAAGATAAACCCTTATAGAATCATAATTATGCTGCGGCTTGTGGTTCTTGGATTATTTTTTCACTATAGAATTCTCCATCCGGTTACCAATGCTTATGGCCTATGGTTGACTTCGGTTATTTGTGAAATATGGTTTGCTGTGTCATGGATACTTGATCAGTTCCCCAAATGGACTCCAATCAAACGAGAAACCTACCTTGATCGACTTTCACTTAGGTATGTGACATTTTTTATTGTCTTCCCTTTCAGCATTTGTTTCTTGATTTTTTTAAGCATTCTATTAGTAATCAAAACTACGGAAGCCTAGCAGTTCGTTTAATTGTTGTTTAATCATTTCAGGTATGAAAAAGAAGGAAAGCCTTCAGAGTTAGCTGATATAGATGTCTTTGTCAGCACAGTTGATCCAATGAAAGAACCTCCATTAATTACGGCAAACACAGTTCTCTCCATCCTTGCCGTGGATTATCCTGTTGACAAAGTATCTTGCTATGTGTCAGATGATGGCGCAGCCATGCTTACTTTTGAGGCACTTTCTGAGACATCTGAATTTTCCAGAAAATGGGTTCCCTTCTGTAAGAAGTTCAACATTGAGCCACGTGCTCCTGAATGGTACTTTTCTCAGAAGATGGACTATCTGAAAAACAAAGTCCATCCTGCATTTGTGAGAGAACGACGTGCAATAAAGGTCCTAGTTGTAAACTTACAGTAACTTTATGTAATTTATCTACACTATGCCTGTGGCTGGTCTGCTCGAAAATACATGATATTGAACACAGAGAGAATATGAAGAGTTCAAAGTCCGGATCAACCGTTTGGTGGCCACAGCGGAGAAGGTTCCTGAGGAAGGATGGACAATGCAGGATGGGACACCTTGGCCCGGTAACAATGTCAGGGACCATCCTGGCATGATTCAGGTTAGTTGCTCTTTAAAATGAACTTCATTTTTGTTATGAAAGCTGGCTATTATACACATTATTTAAAAATTAGAAAATAGGCTCGACGTTTTCTGATCTACAAGAAAAACATAAGTACTCATGGTACTTGTCTGGTTGTATTTTATAATCTTTATTGCTCAACGTGCAACTGGTTACATCTATGACACAAACCAAGCCACTGGTTTGGCCCTTGTTTCAAGAAAATTTTATAAGAAAATATCTAATCATATCACTTGAAACAACTGTTTGAACATTTTGCGATGAGGTTCGATGGGGTTATTCTGCAACGATAATTAGAGGTCTTATCTTGTTTGTTTGTTTTTTTCCCTGATGTTTTAATTGTCTTATTTTAACAGGTGTTCCTTGGTAATGATGGTGTTCGTGATATAGAAGGGAATGAATTACCCCGCCTGGTTTATGTCTCCCGTGAAAAGAGGCCTGGATTCGACCATCACAAGAAAGCCGGAGCTATGAATGCACTGGTAATGTTATCTGCAACCAATAAAAGGAAAAAGGATGAAAGGACTAACGAATGGGAATGCCTTTTCTTTCTTAATATATAGTTTGTACTCCTCATATTCAGTCTCTTCATATTTTTCAGATTCGGGTTTCAGCTGTTCTGTCAAACGCTCCTTATATTCTTAACGTTGACTGTGATCACTACATTAACAACAGCAAGGCTCTGAGGGAAGCTATGTGTTTCATGATGGATCCCACTTCGGGCAAGAAAGTATGCTACGTGCAGTTTCCCCAAAGGTTTGACGGGATTGATCTTCATGATAGATACTCCAACAGAAACATTGTGTTCTTTAATGTATGTAGAATGCTTTCTTTATTCATTCGCTTTTCTTGTTATGCTTGCATTCATGTTCTGACTTGCTCTTCTCCCTATAGATTAACATGAAGGGCTTGGATGGTCTCCAAGGACCTATATATGTCGGAACGGGGTGTGTCTTCAGACGACAAGCATTATATGGACATGATGCCCCCACCAAGAAGAAGCCACCGAGCAAGACTTGCAACTGCCTGCCGAAGTGGTGCTGTTGCTGCTGCTGCTGCTTCAGGAAGAATAAGAAGAAAGGAGGGAGGAAAACAAAGAAAGATAAGAAGTCAAAAAACAGAGAGACATCAAAGCAAATACATGCTCTCGAAACCATTGAGGAAGGGATTGAAGGTATAACATAGTTCTTCAAAATCTTGACTCTGTTTTTGCATTAAGTTTTCCCTTTTTACATCATGTAGACAATTGATAGTAGGAGAAATGTGTGTATGCATTCTGCTGAGATGTATTTTCTTTGTTCATTTCCAGATACAAACATTGCCAGTCATGCTCTTCTTCCACAAGACAAACTTGAGAAGAAGTTTGGGCAATCGCCGGTGTTTGTGGCTTCAACAGTACTTGAAAATGGCGGCGGTGTTGATAAGGCCATTAGTTCAACTACACTCCTTAAGGAGGCGATTCATGTTATCAGCTGTGGTTATGAAGACAAGACCGAATGGGGAAAGGAGGTATGTTGTTTTGTCTTTTAGCTTTTCGATTTCTATTGTTTACGAGTCTTGTCCCACATCTAAATTTATGAGTGCTGAACTAGGTTGGCTGGATATACGGCTCGGTCACAGAAGATATCTTGACAGGGTTCAAAATGCACTGTCATGGCTGGCGTTCTGTTTACTGCATTCCCAAGAGGCCTGCTTTCAAGGGATCAGCTCCTATCAACTTGTCAGATCGTCTTCACCAGGTTCTGAGATGGGCTCTTGGATCAGTCGAGATTTTCCTCAGTAAACACTGCCCCATCTGGTATGGTTATGGAGGGGGGCTAAAGTGGTTGGAACGATTTTCCTACATAAACTCCGTTGTATATCCATTTACTTCTATTCCGTTGATTGTGTACTGCACTCTGCCTGCCATCTGTCTGCTTACTGGGAAATTTATTGTCCCCGAGGTATGTTTATCATATTATCTTCATGCAATATTTTATGATTGGGAACGTAGCTAATGCATTGTTATGTTTACAGATCAGTAACTATGCTAGCATTATATTTATGGCCCTTTTCATCTCGATTGCTGTGACGGGTATCCTCGAAATGCAATGGGGCGATGTTGGGCTCGATGATTGGTGGAGAAACGAGCAATTTTGGGTTATAGGAGGTGTTTCGTCGCATCTGTTTGCCCTCGTGCAAGGATTGCTCAAGGTCTTGGCTGGTGTGAGCACGAATTTCACCGTCACCTCAAAAGGAGGTGATGATGGAGAATTTTCTGACCTATATCTCTTCAAGTGGACATCATTATTGATACCACCGACGTCTCTTTTGATTATGAATGTAATTGGTGTCATTGTGGGCGTTGCGGATGCCATCAATAATGGATACGACTCGTGGGGCCCTCTTTTCGGTAAGCTGTTTTTTGCTATCTGGGTTATAATGCACCTTTATCCATTCCTCAAGGGTTTGATGGGTAGACAAGAAAGAATTCCTACCGTATTTGTGATATGGTCAGTTCTACTCTCATCGATATTGACTCTGTTGTGGGTACGGATAAACCCATTCGTTTCGAGAGACGGTCCGGTTTTGGAAATTTGTGGCCTTAATTGTGATGACTAAGAGTTCTCGACTCGTAGCATGAGAATAGAATAGAATACAATACAATGTTGGTCCTTGCGAAGACACAAGGACAATGGATGTGGTGAAATCCAAATCGAGCTTCCTTAGTGCATGGAGAAAAAAGGCGAGTTGGTGAATAAAAGGGAGTGTTGAGTGAGAAGGGTGGCTTCATGTGTAGATATAAAGGGAAATGAATGGATTGTTTTGTAGTGTTGGGATTTGTTTTGAGAATGGTTTCATTTATTCTTTGTTGATGTTGATGTTCATCTTTGTGCTGATTGTTGTGTTTTGTGTCTCACCCAAATTACATTGTAAGTTTTGACCCCACTGGGGATTCTCTGTAACTGCAGGACTTCATTCAAATACTCATTTACTTCATTTTATTTTACTACTTTCTTTTGTTGCTGCACTTTACTTTTCTGCTATTTCTATACTCTATTCACTCTATAAATTGATTCCACATTATTGAAGAAATTGTCAAATAGTTAACGCCAAACTCTAAGAATTGTTTTAAAGAAATGATTAAGCAGAAGAGAATAAAGATAAAGTCTCGTTCCACGTGATCATACTAGCAACAATTAAATTTATAGGAAGAGACATCGAAAAACCTCTCTTTCTTTCATTGTCTTTTCTCATTCTGCACTAACAAATTTCTTGCATGACTAAGCCTCCTTAGTTGCATTATTTGCTATTCAGCTTTCATCGCTAACTTCTTAGTCTTTGGATTCTTTGTGATGACTTGATACATTGTTGGTGGTGTAAAACGGGATATTTTGGTCCCCTTCAATTTTACACGGACATTACTTGACGGACATAGGGGTAAAAGTTTCAATTCAAATGATTTTTTGTTAATATTTATTGTAAAATAAAAATTGCCTTTTTAATTATCTTTAATTCTATATCCATTATTCATTTTACAATACCCAAACCTATTTGAAGACTCCAAAACCATGGGAATTTTGATCGCGATATCCCAAAAAATCCAATAAACTAGTTGAGAATTGGCATGATAAATATAGGGTAATGATAAGCGTCGCTCTATATATCCAAACGATGCTCCGCCTAAAGACGATTTTGCCCCTAACCTATTTTAAAACTATCGTCCCCTCCAAAAAGCTCTCTGAATCTTTAATATCTATAATTTTTACTTCAATTTGATCAAAAAAAAAGAATAATGTCAAATACTGAGGAAACGGTCATCGATGAGGTAATTTTTTTGCGAAAATCGGATAAAAATAGTGTCGAGAAACGAAAAAAGGGCTAAAAAACGCGATCGAATAGTCCGAGGCGCCCTACTGCGCGGCCGGGTGCGACGCACCCGTGATGTTGAGCCGGGACGCACCTTGGGGGCGCCACGCGCACGGCCGGGGGCTCGCGCCGTGCGCCTCGGCCTGTTTGATCGCGTTTTTTAATCGTTTTTTCGTGTCTCGACACCATTTTTATTCGATTTTTGCAAAAAAAATTATCTCATCAATGATCGTTTCCTCAATATTGGACATTATTATTCTACCTTGATAAAATTAAAGTCAAAATTATAGATATTAAAAATTTTGGATTCAAAGAGTTTTGAGGAGGGGACGATGGTCTTAAAATAGGTAAGGGGCAAAATCGTCTTTAGACTGGGCGACGCCTGGATGTAGAGGGCGGCATTTATTAATCCAGTAAATATATGAACAAGTAGAGCGAAGTATCTGTAACGCCCCGGGTTTCCCCAGCATGCCACGCCGTACTGATTCACCTAGACTAGCGGCCAGCTAATCTGGGTTTCACAGTACAAGACTGGTAAGCATGCAAACACTTAACCCTTTTAAACATAACATGACATAAAAGCTGAGTACAAAACGATATGTATACATATAGTGTTCTAAGTCAAAACAACAACCGACATCGAACCGTGCTAAGTAGGATATGATATAACATGCCAAGTTCAACCTACAACTAATATAGTATCACAAAAGACTTGTTCGCTCACCCCGACCCTGTATGTAGCTACACATGCTCATTGTCACCTGAAAAAGGAAAATACTTTGGGGATCTGTAAAAGTTGAGCAAGGGGTATCCCCTGAGGCGAAAGTTTCTTAAAAGGTGTTTAAAGTAAAATACAAGAAATGACCTCTTTACCCCTTTGAAGAAATAAATATATCAGCACAAGTCCGCGCGACACTCAAGACGAAGAACGGAATAATTAAAGTACGATAATGTACAATGCACGTGATGCGTAAGCCCTAACATACACCTATCTACCTATAGATGCAAATGCAATTATAGAGTATGCCTAGCGCGCAATCCTGTCGGAGCATTTTCCAGGCCACATCTGGTGGCCCCCCGACGATCCGGCTGCAGCCGCCCCGGGATATCAACAATACATAGGCTCTCGACATAGCCTCATGGAGTCACACCGAGCATCCTGCCTCGGTAGTCCATTCTAGAACAAACACAATCAGATAACACTATCATATCATATATCCAAAACTCACCGAGAGTTAGTAAAGTCCACCCCTCAGGGTCTTTTCCAAAGTCTATATCATCATCGAGGCCAAACGGGCCAAATCGTTATAATCAAGGCCAAACGGGCCAAACCATCAGTGAAAACATCTTTACAGCAACATTTACGCACACCAAAATATAATTCCTGTATCCAAATCACACTGATCAACCCAATCAGATGATCCATATTGTCACAAGCTATGTTCAACGGGCGTATGTGAGTTAAAAGCATAGGGATGTCAGTAATAGATGTATAACAACTAGAAATACTTAAAAATGTGAAATGTATCAAGTCCCCACGGTCAGCCCTAGGCGCCACGATCACCATTGGCCGCGCTAAGGCCGACTGTCGCGGTCTCTGGACCGCGGTGATGAAAACAAAGAATTTTAAGTCCAAAATTTTTAGATCACAAAAGCATTAAAAATGGACTCTTAAAGTTTAGAAATGACCCATTGCCTGGAAATTTAAGAGGGATGAACACAAGCTTGAAGTGGTTGAAAACCCTAAGAATCAAGTTGAAATAGCCAACTTTGAATGAGCCTACAAGATTCAGTATTCGTCCAATTTCAATTTTAAAAGATGTTTTGGAAACTAGGTAACATGCTCTACAACTTCACAGAAGGAACCAACCTCAAATTAGAAGTAGAAAGGGTCGAAATCTGGCCTTGAAGAGAGCTGCTTGATTATTCAAACCTGCGACAGAACATTTCTTCTAACTTTAGGTGAATATTTCTCTATGTTTCCGAAGTCTAATCAAGAAACTAAACCTTGGGAATTGTAGTATGAAGTGTGAACTTCAATTTACCTGAAGAAAGTAAGATCAAACTTCTCCTCCAAGTGGGTGAAAATCAAGCTCAAAGGAAGCTACTTGGTTCTTCAAAGTTTGAGGTGGTTGTTTGTTCAAGAAGGAAATTGGGTGTGTTTATCTTATTTTCCTGATAGTAAATGATGTAGCACGTAAGGAGTGAGTCAAAGAAGACTCTTAAACTTGAAGGACTCAAGAACCGCTTCAAGGAAAACCCCGCGGTCAAGCCACCTCGGTCGTGTGCCGCAATCACCCTCTGGCCGACAATCCATAGGATTTTTGAACTCGACTGATAAGGAATCCAATCTATATCCTCTACGTATTGTTCATGTGCTCACGGTTCCAACTATGTGGGGTCCACAAAAAGTTCTCAATCTAAAAAAGGCAATGGTGCAAGTGGTACCTGAAAATCCTAAGTCGATAAGTCCGGGAACCCAAAACGTACGCTATGTACAAAGTCTCTTGCCTCGATCGTTGATTCCTGAGTCACGAAAGGTTAAACGGGGTCAAAGATGGTCTAAATCCTCAAGGTATTACAGTACAAATATGGAAATATGGAAATATGGAATGGGCCATGGCCTGAATAAAATACATTAAACGTGCAAAGCACAAGAAAGTGAGAAACCCAAAAGATGTCATTTAGAGATGGGGTGGATCAACTGTTGAATTTAGCATTGCTGAATATCTCATTTTGGTCGATAATATGATTATTTTGTCCAATAATGTGATTTTATGATATCCTGAACTGATCACAGATTTTAAAAATGATTACAAAATCCCTGAATTTATCACATTCAACATATAGGATCCGAACCATTGAGAGATTGCCAAAGTGCATAAGCTTCTAGAGTCATTAATTGCCCGATAAAGGATGGATCGTGGGGACGCACTCGTAACCGCCAGTGAGACTCTATGATAGGAGGACCATCGGCAACCAAAAAAGACCCCATACATCAATTCATTTTTACACATTTTAGTTTTCTTTCTTTACAATATTTTCCCTCTAGTTTAGCTTTAGTTATAGTCTTGTTCATTTGTATACACATTCCATTATAAAGACTGGGTTTATAAATACTACAAAGATTTGATCTTTACTACCCAACATAGTCCACAAATAGAGTGTTAGATTTTGTGGGTTTAGGAAAGAACGAAGCCAACGATATCGGAGGAAGAAGATATATGAAGGTTTTTCTTTTTGAAAAGAAGATCTCTATATTAAAATCCAATCGTGCATACATCGTTCAATACGAATTCGCCTCAACAAATCAGATAAGATGAGTTGAAGGTAACCATCGAGCATTTCGACGCGACATCCCGAGTAAACTGAACTAGAAGTTCCAAACGAGCAACACTAAATGGAAAGTGGTGACCCAATGCCTAGTGCCCACCTATCTTGGCAAGGGGCTTCCTAATTTCATAGCATTCATTGGCCCCACACGTTTTCGTTCTATTCAAAATAAGACAAAACCTGAAAATCATACTATCAAAAGAAAAGGGGGTCTTCCATAGCTATCCACGTTGGCAAAGGTCGAAAGAACGCTCCTTGCAAGTACCCACCTGCAAGCGTAAAGGTTTATAATTAAGTTTGGCACCACATCTTAACTCAAAGCCCTAAGGCAATGAGTTTGTGGGCCTCTCTCAATTTTAAATCATTCACTTCTTCACTTTTCTTTGGATGTGAGACAATTCCCACTTGACTATTCCCAACAATCTCCCCCTCCAAGGCAAATTGCTCCCCCGTAAAACCAACTTCTGAGTATTGCTGAATCTCCCCTGTAGTCTTTCTGATAGGCATCCCGACTCGACCAAGCCCGTAATACCCTGTATTTTTGGACCGAAGATCAACGATTTTGCATCGGATGTAATTGAATGAACTGATCTGACTTGGAGGAAGTTAGATATAGGTTTGGAATGGAGCCCAGGGCCCCAGGATAAGAGTTTCGAAAAGTTTGAAGACTTTCGAAATTTTCTAGAGTTTCGGAATTTTGAAGGATCTCAATAAGTGGGACCCACATAGGGTAATTTTCGAAACTAACGAGTCTATCAGATATGTTAGGACTCATGGAAGAATATTCGAGATTTCGGGTAGATTTTGGAATCTTCAAATTTTTGGCAAGATTTTCAAGATACTGAAGATCTCGCACAAAGGTAAAATCTCGACCAAAGACCTAAAAATCTCGCAAAGAGTATTTTCACGAAGGCCTCGATGATTAGTGTTCGGAAATGTGAAAATTCAAAATTTGAAAAAAATTTCAAGATTTTCGAAATTATTTCAAAATGTTCAAAATCTGGAGATTTCGAAATAGGCAGTGAATTTCGAATTCAAAGGAGGACTTTTTAAATTGAAAAAGGTGGGAGGACATTTCGAAATTCAAAATTTAAAGAATTTTGAAACTTAATCTCGGATTTTGAATTAGGCTCATAATTTAGAAAATTGAGCCAAAATTCTGAGAGATGAGGAGATACAGAATTTTGAAAGGAAATTCCGAGAAGGTCTCGAATTTCGAATTTGGATTACAAATTTTGAAACAGGGAATTTCGAATTCGAAAATAGAAGGAAGGAAAAAAATTAGCTAAGGCAAGATTCAGAATTCGAAATCCTATTGATTATGAAAATTCAGAAATAATTCCGAGAAGATTTCGAATCTCGAGAAACTAGAATTCTAAATTTCGAAACGAGGGTAAGTTTGGAATTAGTCAAGACAAATTTCGAAATTCAAAATCTTTAAAAATTTCGAGAAGATTCCGAAATGGCAACATAATTCGAATTCTAAAAGGAAGGGGAAATTTGGCTAAGGTTCGGACATATTTTGGAATTTGAAATCTTGAAGGGATTTTAAAAATTCTGATATAATTCCGAAAATTTTAAGAAAGAGTCCCAAATTCTGAGAAATGGCCTAAGTCCGATTTTTAGGATTATTTAACACTCATTTGGCTTGTTGGCTTTATTTTATTTA